>VDFB02237351.1:124148-136012 GCA_007258455.2 Sequoia sempervirens
GTACCAATTTATAAATCCCTTCATGCACTGTTTTATAATACCATGAATATGCAATTACAATTCAATATAGAGGTAGGGTGTTGATTGAATACTATACCAGATTCTATACATAAGGGCCCCCTCTCTATAGTGGCAAGAAATGTTCAAACCCCTCCTATCATCTAGATTGGTACACCTAGGTACTACTCTCTAGTTAGCATCTACTCTCTCTAACCTTCAAAGGTCAATATCATGTTTCTTCTACCCAAGTCTTCATTGTCACTTCCTTGGGTGACATACTTGGACACATCATTTGGCAAGTATCCATACTATAGATTAGAAAACATATTATATTATATATGTAACATTCCCAACACCTTTATCATCCAATATATAGTAGGATCCCTATGGGTTGGTATAGTATATTATTTTAATTTTTCACATACAAATGTTATTCTCTTTTCACTACCATCAATCTATAAACCTCATTATGTGAGTGTGTTGTGCATATCTATTAATTACAATGTGAATAAAATTGAATGTTTTTCACATTTTTTATATAGATTATAATAGCTTATTTCTAATTAAAACTAAATAAATTGAAATACAATTAAATTAAGAAATATTTGTTAAATTCACAAATCTAATAGTTATCTCACTAAGCAAAGGCGTGTGAAGCAACATAGAAACATCTAGCAACTAGCTCTTGCACCCAAAGGAGGTACAATGCTATAGAAAACTATATTTAATCTAATATTCTAAAGAATACACTTCAATTGTGGTGCTGAAAATAATAACAAAGGGACCAAAATTAAGGTTGAATTTGCACAAAATTAGGCCACTTATCCAAAATATACATGTATCAAGACATTCCCTTGAAATAAACCTGAAACTAAACAATAATAACATTAAAATACAAATTTCATCATTATAAAATATATTATTATAATAACATTCCCATTAGTTTCCAAAATGTCATCCAAAGGGAGCCAAAGCCTTGGCATTGGAGGGAATCAAGGTGGGAGTATTCAATACATGATATTGTAAAGGTTCAAAGGATTTGTGAGTAGTTATAACATTGGAAAGGGGGCAACCAAGTTGTAGGTGAGCTTCATGGGCATCCCTTGGGAACTCACCATCTATCTTTCAACATAAAGTTGGCAAGCCCTTCCTCTACATTGTTGTGCAATACAATTCTTCCTTCAGTTTCAAAATTTTATATTGTGAAGACTTTATCAATCAACAATAGAAACATATATGCTCTTTTGAAATTTTATATTGTGAAGACTTTTGTTAATTGACAATTTGTTGGGACCCTATTTAATTATTAGAACCTCCATTTTTTGTTGAAATCTTGTCTATCAACATTTAAGGATGTGATTTTAAATTATAAATATTAGATAGTTTATAATGGTTAACTCATCTAAATACACCATTAACTGTGATTATAAGCTATCTAATATTACTATTTTAAAATACATCACTAAAATTGATAGATATTAATAAAAGCGGAGTTATAATAACTAAATAGGAATCTAACTATTCCCTCAATTAACAAAAGTCTTCACAATATAAAATTTCAAAAATTATATATGTTTCTATTGTATTGTCCAATTCACCGAAATCTTCACAATATCAAATTTGAGTGAAAACAGAGTTATACCTAACTTTAATGTGAAGAAAATAATCAACTCTGGATGTAGAGATAGATGAGTGGGTTCCCAAAGATGCCACTCACCTGTCCCCTATGTTATACTCTAAATCACTGAACACATATCATGTGTTTAGCCAGTTCCTCTAATGCCGAGCTTTTTATCTTTGTAGGACATTTTGGAAACTAGTAGAGATGTGAAGCTAATGATGAGGAAGACTCACAAAGGAGTTGGAATATCTCTGTCAGCATGTATCATTGAGTACCTTGGCATGCTACTGATTTTTCCTTGGATGTTGTCAAACAACCTGGAAATAAAAACAAAAGGAAAATTAGGGATATGTTGAGAAATATCTAAGAGTAGAACCCATATCTTCACCACCCAAAAAGAAAACACAACAAAACCAAAATTACAAAGTATTCTGATCAATATCTAGTCAATAAAAGCAACATAAGAAAATTTACATATTATCAAAAATCAAAAAATACAAAATTAACATGTGAATCATTCCAAAAATATATGGAACCCAAATATAACCTATTTACTAATACTAAAATTTATACCAAAGATTTATTACAATATTTTATAACCTGTAGGATCAAATACAATTGTAATTAATAAATTTGTAAGGTGATATTTATTTGAGGAATGAAATGTATACATGTAAGGCACATATTCATTCAAGGTAGTTTGGAGTGCATGACAGAGAGCTTAAACTGCATGTACAGTGTCCCATAGCACGGTGATGATTTGATATTATTATAGCTAGAAGATTTGATTAAATAGATAAGTTTCAATTCCCCACTTTATCCCATGTGAAGAAATAAAGTTTCAATGCAATGCTTTGGAAAGTTGCATTCTTAGGTTCCCTACTATTCAAGCTTCCTTCTGTCGTATGTTTACGCAAATTCATATGCTTTGTCAATCTAATATTGTTTAGAAGCCCAATCAATGTAAGAGAGATGTCATTCTCAATAGAGGAGCTGCCTTGTCAGGCATAAACGAGGTGATTAAAAATGTCGCTAAGTTCTATTTTTCCCTCCACCAATGAATTGGGCATTAATAATTTTAAGGATCTTGAGTATCTTAGAGAACTATTTTGAATCTTGAGTATGTTAGAGCACTATTCAAGTCAATTGGCCTCACTGCACTTGTGATAGAGTTTTAGTTTCACATTCTTTAAAAACTATTTTCATTTTGTTTGTATAAGAAGTTATGGGGATGGTTGTATATTCATGAGCTTCTAAAATCTAGTAAATTCTAAACATGTTAACCACCATTTAGGCCAACTGGCCTCTCTATTACAGGCTTGTAGCTTTCAAATTAGGGATGTTTTTGAGGTCTCTTGATGTAATTTGGTCTCTTTAGTAATGGGGATTATCTTTATTGCAGAGATATATGAGGGATTATGCTAAGATTAAGCAAAAGAATGTAAAATTTCAAGGAGAAACTTTAAGATTGAGATAACAAGCAAGAAGTATTTAAAATGCGATTGTGAATTTTGAAGAGGTACAAATCTGGAGAGGAAGAAATTGTTAACAAGGTAATTACAAAAGATAAATTTCTCTATTCACTATGGAAACTATTGATGGAGAAAAAATATGATGTCATAATTAAAATATTAGGGCCTTGAAGAGGGTTTAAGCAAATAAAGTAAAATTTTGGAGAGAAATTTTAAGATTAAATAACAAACGGTAAAACATAGCAAAATTGTATAATATAATAGCGAATTTTGAAAAAGTGAAATCTGAAGAGGCATAAATTGTTAACAAGATAATTGCAAACAGAAAACAAATTAATCTTATTCATCGTCATGCAAGCTCTCAGAAGGCTGAGATTACTCTTCCTAAGCAAGTACTCCACTCTTTTTTAAATTCTGTTATTTGCAGTTTTATAATGCAACAGGTTGTATAGGATGACATGCACAACTAGTAAGGAGTGAGCCATGAGATTAAATACCAGGCAGACGGCGAAGAATCAAAATTCTGTCAAAATACTGGTCCAGCATAGCCCCCTCCAAGGGAAATTAACAATCAAAGACAAAGCTAACCTTTGTAGCTTAAAATTGACGAGGAACTGGATCTCAAACTACAACTATAAATCATAAAAGAAGATCAAAAAATGCATTGAACAGCAAATCGAAAATCGAAAAGCAGATCCTGCATGCTGGCAACAGAAAGGCAAAAAAGCAAACTAGCATGAATCACCTCTTCAAAAAAAATTAATTAATTAATATTCCCACTTTAATTCCTCTTTCTAAACCCAATCTACAAGCTACTCAAGGATTCATACTTCTCACTGAACCAAAAAAATCAAATAAACTTATCTATATACCAACAGAAAACAGCCATAGATAAAACCACAGATCCAATGCCTTCATTTAACAGATAACAACAAAATTGTTTTAGAATGAAATAAAACACAACAAAAAAAATGATCTAGTTGTGTATAGATTCCTAGAAAAAGGTCACTGAAACCATTAATTTACCTCATGATTCTGCACAAATTGTGTTGTGCCGTCAATGATGCCCATTCGAAAAGAAGGGCAGAGTTTGCAGTAAAAGACATTATGAAACCCTATCAAAAAAGAAAATTTTAAAAATGAAACAAACCTCCCTACAGCTGCTGCTTCAATCCATTCACAATAAACGAAAAGTAACCTCCATAGGAATAATTGAAACAGTACCAAATGTATTGATGTTGCTCTCAATACAGTGGTGTTTCTTTGAGATCACACCACCAAAGGATCTTGCTATTGTCTATATATATAGTATTCAAATGTATTTATACATAACTTTGGCGGTGATCTAGGACAGAAGGCATAAATGCATAGAAATGCCTCCCAGCAGCAAAACAAAATGCATTTACACCATCTCATACAATATGTCACCCAGCATTGCTAGCTACGAAGCATGACCTCCAACAGTGAACAAGATCTACCGAGAATGACCATTTACTCCAACAACATTTGATTTAATCTTTAAATGCGTAGATCAGCTTTGCCTTTGATTGCTCGCAGACTTTATTCCATTGCAAATACTTTCTTACGCCATTCACTAAACAGCTCAACAGTATATGGATGATACTGTTTACCAGTACGTCAAACCTGTTTTGTGGTGAGGTTTTGCAGTTTCCAGCATGAGACGATTTGTTAGCTGGAAGCTGCCACAATATATAGCCTATCGGCTAATAAATGAGACAAAATCTGAAATCTACTTGCATCTCTATAAAATTATACACCTACCCTACAATGTGTAATTTAATCTCAAATGGTCCTCTTGACATTGGCAAAATAACTATCCAAAATGGCAAAGTTAATTGTGAGCCTTCCTCTCCTATTTCCTGCTGGTCAAGCATCTTTCTATTTACTTTAAGTGTTCCTCACGTTTTGTTTTTCCTTATTCTCCACCTCCTCTTCAATCTTTTCATTCCATACATGTGCAGGTTTTGTGAAAACAATTAAACAGAATGTTCACGTTATCATAAAACAGGTCATCAACAGATACCCAGACAGTGTATATAAGTAGTGATCTGCATTGCAATCCATGCATCTAATTTTATGAAGTCAATAGCATGGTCAAGATTGCCAAACACTCAAAACAAACTCCAGAAACTGAAAATAAAACCTTGTCCCTTCATTACTACTGCAGATCTGACATAGTGCATGTTATTATAGTGCAATCCTATTTTTCAGATTACTTCATTTAGCATCACCAATAATCTCCACAGGAACATTGTCCCTGCTTAAAATGATGGAAACGGTTCGCATCTCTCACAACAATTTCTCTTGCAACAATCTTGGAAATAAATTTCGTTGCTGTGTGGCAATCAGCACATACTCGAAGGTTCTTAACAACTCTAATAGTTGTACCAGAGGGTGTGTTTAATAAACCAAATGCAATTGCCAACTTTTCACTGTGGTGGAGTTTTTTTTCCTCATCTTCCACATCATTAAGTAAATGTCTTGAATCTGGAAAATACCCTGCTGCCTTCATCTCCCAAGCCAATTTCTCCAACCTTGCATAGATCTCCTGTGTCTGTGGATGTGATCTATCTCCTGCACAAAAAGCATGTACCATTTTATGGCCTTCAATCCAACTACATCCAGGGGTCTTTTTAATTCCTCTATCTTTCATCAATCTCCTTACCATTTGAACCTCACCCCACCTGCCCATTTCTGCGTAGATGTTTGAGAGAATAACATAAGTCGCAGCATTTTTAGAATCCAAGTCAAAAAGTAGCGTGGCTGTAAATACTCCTAAGCCTATATTCATATGTGATCTACAGGCACTAAGAAAACACATCCACACAAGAACCACAGGCTTAGCTGGCATCTTAACGATAAAGTTCAAGGTGTCCTCAAGATAGCCAGCACGGGCAAGGAGGTCAACCATGCACACATAATGATCAGCTGTAGGGATAATGCAATAAGAGTTACTCATGTGATTGAAGTATGCGCAGCCCTCATCCACTAAACCTGCATGGCTGCATGCACATAGAATACAAGCAAAGCTTATAATGTCAGGGTATGCCCCAGATTGTTTCATTAATTCAAAGATTTTGAGAGCATCCTTGCAAAATCCATTTTGTGCATATCCTGCAATCATTGCGTTCCATGAAACCACATTTCTTTGAGGCATTCTGTCAAACAGTGCACGTGCCTTGTCTATACTTCCACATTTTGCATACATGTCCACCAGAGCATTTCCAACTATGATATCTGACAAAAATCCCCCTTCCATTATGCTATGATGAATGTCCATACCCTGTTCCAAAGCTCCCATTTTGGCACAAGCAGGAAGGATGCTGGCAAAGGTTGTGGAATTTGGCTTCACACCTGCCAATTGCATTTGCTCGAAAGTTTCAAAGGCCTTTTCAACAAATCCATTTTGGGTGTATCCTACAATCATGGCATTCCATGAGACCACATTTCTTTGAGGCATTTTGTCGAAGAGTTCAAGTGCCTTGTCTATGCTTCCGCATTTTGAATACATGTCTACAAGGGCAGTTGCAACTACAACATCTGACAAAAATCCCCCTTCCTTTATACTTTGATGGATGTCCATACCCTGTTCCAAAGCTCCCATTTTGGCACAGGCAGAGAGGATGCTGGCAAAGGTTGTTGAGTCTGGCTTTACACCCGCCAACTGCATTTGCTTGAAAGTTTCTAACGCCTCTTCACCAAATCCATTTTGTGCATATCCCGCAATCATTGCATTCCATGAGATGTCATCTCTTTGAGGCATTCTGACAAACAGTTCACGTGCCTTCTTTATGTTTCCACATTTTGCATACATGTCTACCAAAGCATTCCCAACTATAATATCTGACAGAAATCCCCCTTCCATTATGCTTTGATGGATATCCATACCCTGTTCCAAAGCTCCCATTTTGGCACAGGCAGGGAGGACGCTGGCAAAGGTTGTGGAATTTGGCTTTACACCTGCCAATTGCATTTGCTTGAAAGTTTCTAAAGCCTTATCAACGAATCCATTTTGTGTATATCCTGCAATCATGGCATTCCATGAGATGACATCTCTTTCAGGCATTCTGTCAAACACTTCATGTGCCTTGTCTATGCTTCCAGATTTTGCATACATGTTTACCAGGGCAGTCGCAACTATAACATCTGACAAAAACCCCCCTTCCATTATGCTTTGATGGATATCCATACCCTGTTCTAAAGCTCCCATTTTGGCACAGGCAGGGAGGATGCTGGCAAAGGTTGTTGAGTCTGGCTTTACACCTGCCACTTGCATTTGCTTGAAAGTTTCTATAGCCTTTTCAACAAATCCATTCTGTGCATATCCTGATATCATAGCAGTCCATGAGACCACATCTCTTTGAGACATTCTATCAAAAAATTCACATGCCTTGTCTATGCTTCCACATTTGGCATACACGTCTACCAGGGCAGTTGCAACTACAACATTTGACAAAATTTCTCTATCCTTTATGCTTTGATGGATGTCTATACCCTGTTCCAAAGCTCCCACTTTGGCACAGGTTGTGAGGATGCTCGCAAAGGTTGTAGAATTTGGCTTTACACCTGCCAAGTGCATTTGCTTGAAAGTTTCTAAAGCCTTATCGGCAAATCCATTTTGTGCATATCCGGCGATCATGGCATTCCATGAGATGACATCTCGTTGAGGCATGCTGTCAAACAATTCACGCGCCTTGTCTATGCTTCCACATTTTGCATACATGTCTACCAGGGCAGTTGCAACTATAACATCTGATAAAAATCCCGCTTCTTTTATGCTTTGATGGATACCCATACCCTGTTCCAAAGCTCCCATTTTGGTACAGGCAGGGAGGATGCTGGCAAAGGTTGTGGAATTTGGCTTTACACCTGCCAATTGCATTTGCTTAAAAGTCTCTAAAGCCTTTTCAACAAATCCGTTTCGTGCATATCCTGCAATCATTGCAGTCCACGAGAACGCATCTCTTTGAGGCATTTCATCAAACAGTTCACGAGCCTTGGCTACGCTTCCACATTTTGCATACATGTCTACCAGGGCACTTGCAACTATAACATCTGACAAAATTCCTCTATCCTTTATGCTTTCATGGATGTCTATACCCTGTTCCAAAGCTCCCATTTTGGCACAGGCTGGAATTACGCTGGCAATTGTGAACTTATCGGGTTTGAGACCTGTTTGTTGCATATGGTGAAATAGTGTAACTGCCTCGTGATGATGCCCATGTCTTCTGTAAGCTGCAATAATTGTGTTCCATGAGATGATGTTTCGTTCTTTTATGTGATCAAACACTTTACGGGCATCAACCAAACTACCGCACTTGACATACATGTAAATAAGCTTATTATAAAAAGTTGTGCATGTAGCAGAGATAAATCGCCTCTGAACAATGAAAGAGTGGACATTTTTCCCCTGTGAAAGGGCGTTCTTTAGAATACAGGCCTGCAATAATTGAAGATATTTATAGTAGTCTTCAGGGGGATTGCGTGTAGTAAGCAGAATGTGCAGCGCCTCCTTCAACTGGCCCCCTCGACATAGTGTTGTGATATTGAGAAGAGTGGTGGATGGCAATGGCATTTTATGATTGCGGAAAATGCAGTCTTATTCAGTCTACATCTACCATAATGATATTCAACACTGCCAATGATAAGCCTGGGAGCATTTTCACTAACAGGTTTTTCATGCCCCCTGAAAGTAAATTTCAAGAAAAATTAAAACCTTCGAAGGTAATCTGTCGAGTGTCAGCTTTCAAAACCAATCAAACATTTACAGTCGAAAACACCCAGCATGCATACAGAAGGATGATAACGTTTCAGTATTCCCAAATTCCCGCGATCGTTCTAAAATCTATTGGTGTAATTCATACGTGACAATCATAAGTAGATTTTGTCTGTTTCTCTTATTTTTCTCGTATATTAATAGATTTTTATAATGTTAAATATCGGTTTAATAGGTAAATAGTTATTACATTTTATATGGAAAATATTATATATAACTATTTTATTTTTGTTAATCAAAATTTATCTTGTAAGTATTGAATCATTTAATGTTTAAGAATAGTCTATTAGAAGACATAAAAATGTTGATTACTCAAACCACAATAAAATTTGTTATGGTAGTAGAAGGAAGCTACTTCAAATGCAAACAATTTGAACTAAGCAAGAAACATTACTTTGTGCCATAAGAAAATGTAAATCTAAGCTATTACAAGAGATGATAAGCAACAATGACAAATTAGAGTCGTTTAAGCA
This sequence comes from Sequoia sempervirens, assembly GCA_007258455.2. NCBI lineage: Eukaryota > Viridiplantae > Streptophyta > Pinopsida > Cupressales > Cupressaceae > Sequoia > Sequoia sempervirens. The sequence continues at coordinate 133,512 of VDFB02237351.1, forward strand.
TTTGATAGCTTGTAAAGAAGTTTCACATTTTTTTAATGGATCGTAGCTATGTCACGTTTAAAAGCTCAAAATTGATGCTCATTATTCATAAAATCTAAGTTACACGATAGCACCTTATGTCCTGAGGCTTAAATCTCCTCTTTGCAATGAATTTATTTTTTACATTCATTAGTTGTTTGTTTTTGCTACTTAGATCTTGCAGCCATATATATTATTGTTTTAGATGTGTTCAATACTTGCACTAGATAGAGAGATCAATAATGGGAAGTCCTACAAGTAGAGAAAACTAGAATATTAGACAATTTCCAGGGTTGAAAATTTTCTTGCTTCTTCACTTTAGTAGGACCTACCTTTGGTTGAGGTGGGAAAGTAAGTAAATAAAGCATTAAATGGCCTAAAAGATAATTTCTACACTTGCATCAAGGGATAAAAAATATAGAATGTATTGTACAATTATAATAACACCAAAGACAATAACAATTATAAAGTGTAGCAAGGAATGATAGAAATAATCTCATTATTACATCATTTAAACAAAAACCTTCAACATCTACATACTACAAAGGGTGGATAGAGGTTTGAACACATACATTTTAAATCTAATTTGAATTTACAAATGAAAATTAGAGAAAATAATAAGAAAAACAATAATTTAACAAGCACGGGTTCACAAAAATCCATCTTATTTGTTAGAAAGAGCCCCTTGGATGATCCAACAATAGTGTGTCCCACTTGTGAGATGGGACAAAAATGGGGCCCCTAAGTGTCAAGAAATCAAGAAGACCTTCAAATGAACCAAAAGACTCAAATGATAACCCTTCTATTGAAGGTCTGTGTCAAAAGGTATAGCCTTTGATTGATGGTGAAATCACCTTCAAGTAAAGATATTTTTTATTTTTTAACAAAACTTAAAAAAAAATCCAACATGGGCCCACACTATTTTCTCATTTAACATATAAACAAAGACTAGACACATAACAACTACTTGGCATGATATCAACAAGTCAAAGACATCAAATCAATGATATTTTATGTAATTTTCTACTCACTAGATATCATGGATTTAGTTGAAAAGGATTTTTTAGGCATTTCACCAAGTATTTTGAATATTCCTATAAATTTTAGGGTGGTTTAATGAAAATATTTTCTTTTCCAAATTTTCCTTCTTTTTTCTTTGGTTTTCCTTGTTATTTCACATATGTAATTGTTTTATTTCGTTAAAACCTTGTTTAATGATAAATCCTAAATGCTAAATATATTGTAAAAAATCTCTCCTTTCATGTGATATAGTATTTTTAAATTTTAGGGCATGTGCACCAAGATGGGGGACCAAAAGTACAACTCACCTTTCTCCTATAAAAGAGGAAAGCATGAGCATGTTATAATGAAACATGCTCATGTTATAAATGAAACATGCTCTCATGATAATGGAATGCTCATGTAATAATGAGCACTCACATTATGTGAATGCAATCACATAATTTTACATCTTGATTTTTCCTTGCATAAACTCATTTGATACAAGACTGGATGAGACCATTGGACAATATGTGTTTGAAGCATAGATTAATGTGTTTTTGTGGATGATAAATTAGATGTTATATGTAAAATATATGCTATTGTTATTAAAATAATGATGAATTATTATGATTCAAATATTTCGATTATTGATTATGGTTTTATGAACTAACCTATTGACGAGATATCGAATGCAAAATGAGTGCAGCAACGGGTTGAAGGCAAGAACATGATTGAGGTAGAGATGACCTAGTCACCTAGCAATAGTCAGTATGATGGAAATCCTATGCACACACACAAATAGTTGCATTCATCTTGCATTGTGAATGATTATGTTATGCATTGCGTTATCATGAATACGTTATTGCCTATTGTGCATTATGATTTAAATAATGACTATGTCTTATGGTTGTTTTGTTCACGAAAATTAATTTAATTGGGAAAATAAAAGATTTTATTTTCAAATGATTGGTAATGATAAATCTCATAATATATATATATATAGCTTACTATTAAAAAGAAAACAAAACAAAATTAAATAAATGTTTTAAATTCAAATGATCTACATGATAAATCATGTGATCCTAGCATGAGGAGAAAGTTCAATTCTAAAAATAAAGAGATACTCCAACTAGAGTTGAACACTTGCATGGAAATATGAAAACCATGAAAAAAGAGCTCAACAAAAGAGAGACAACGATTGTTTTGATATCATTACTGGCAGTGATTGAGGAGCAGAGGCATCGTAGTATCTGAGCAGAGTTGAGGAGTTAGCACACAGAGCAAGAGACCAGGTATTTCCCTGTTATTGTTGTTTGTAACATGGCTTATGAACGCATGGTAAAGGCTTAAATAGAACCAAATCTGCAAGTTTAAATGATGATGATATTGTTATTGTATCATGGGGTTTGAAGGAAATTACTGTTTGTATCGTAGCATGTATTCAGTTCTTTGTATCAACCAGTATATGTATTGTTCTGCCT
>VDFB02237352.1:0-128590 GCA_007258455.2 Sequoia sempervirens
CAATGACATTAATGTTATGAACAGTGACAGTGAAAATGGGAAAAAAAAGGTATAAAAAGCACAAACAGATAAAGGATATTGATGATGACAAACAACCAAGATTTCTTTTTTTCATCTTTCACCCCTTCTCCAACAAGCTATGTTATTGATTTACCATATTAGGTTGCCTTGGTTTATAGAGGGAATGCCTTCAACAAAAATATTAATGTTATATATGTTAATTTTTATAGATTTTTTAATTAACAAGAATTATTTAATTTTATTGGTATTTTCTTTGTGTCCTATAAATAAGTGTTAAGTTGATGGGTTAATTTTTTTAATTTATATATCCTATAAGAAAACTTGTTTTTAATAGAGTATTTGTATATTTTTTGGGTTGTGTCTTTTTTAATTATGAATTTGATTCATGACACCTTGTATTCTCCTTAATTTTGCATAATCATAAACATGGAACACCTTGGCAAATCAATTTCTAACATCTATCATCAAATTGTGAGTCAAATATGGTATTTAATTATTTCAATTTCCACATTTAGTTTTTATTGAATATTTCCAATCCTCACTCAATCTAAATCAAATATATGTATTATCACATATTCCTATCATCAAATTTTAAACTAAATAGAATATTTATTTTATTTTAAATTTCATATTTTTTTTATTTAATATTTCCAATTCAAATTCATTACTCTAAATAAATTTATTTTATCAATATAATTTTTATTTTATTTTTTTTCTCAAAATTAAATCTATTAATGTATTACAACTAATTAGATTTAAATTAGAATCCAAAAATGACATGACAAGCCCATTAACATAAAGAATAGGGCAAAACCAAAGCTTTCTTTAAATTAAAATAAATATTTTAATTAATACTCTATTCAATTCGTAATCCTTTCTTAGATAAAACCTCTTTTATAAATTAATACCGATACTCACACCCCTCTTTATGGACCCTTAAAATTAAAATAATATTTAAAAAAAAAAACTAATTTTTGTCGCGAAATGCTCAGGAAAGATAAAGGGTTGTTTTAAAAGGACGCGGTGAAGGATCCTTCTCGGAAAGTAGGCAATGGATTTGGAGGTTCATTTTCAATGCGGCACGTTTTTTGGGCCCTTCCATTTGGTATGCAGAATAAGTTTAAAGCCGATGCATAGAACAGTGTTAATGCCATGAAAAATGACAGGAAAAACCTCTCTTTGATGTAGCATGGTCACACTCAGATTTTAGCTTCTAGAAACGGTTTGACATTATCAAATGCTAGCGATATAAACCAATCCAACGAAATTAGTCAGCGCACATCCAACCCAGACAAAATCTGTTGCAATCACCGACCACAATTCAATCTTTCTTTAGAAGACTTTGAATCAAAAATTATATAGTTCCTTCTTCCAGCCTTCAAATTTTTAAAAAAATTACCAGTTCACCATTTCTATGTATCAATGGGAAATCCCGTGGTGCGTTTTCCCCATTATAGCGGGCAAGAATATGAAGGTAATCAAACTTCTGGATTCAGATGGGCGTGAAAGGCGTATGCAGGAGCTCCAGATCAGTGCAAATGAAATAATGCAGAGGTACCCATAAAACATTGTGGCACAAGCTGAATCGTTTTATATTGGATGCTTTGTAATAGAGGGTATGGACATCTGAGGAGGACAGAAAGCAATGACTATGTTAAGACCGCGGTCATGGTGGTGCGGAAGCAAGAGGACGAGGTCCTGCGAGTGAGAGGAAATGGCGGGACCAAAGTGCAGCGGCTATCTCCATGGAAACTGCACCTGGTCCATCCCCAGCTTCCACCATGCCACCACCGAGAAGCTCTGCACTGCGCGGGGAATGCCCCTGTAAACCTCCAACCAGTCTAAAACAGATCGCACATAGTTGTCGTTGATCATGCCCAGACCGGCCTGGACCTTGCGCACCACCACCCCCAACGCTTCATTTCGCAGTTCCTTCACGCTTGCTCTCGCGTGCCCACTACAAGAACTGCCCTGGTAGGAATTTTGTCAGATGTAATTGCAACTGCCCTTGCGGGAATTTTCCGTCAGTGTTTCGATTCAGCAGATAATGGAGATCTTCTGTTGGCGACCTCCTTTTTGGTTTGTCGCAATGGTGTTACTGGGTATGATCATTTTGAATGGTCGTCCCATTGGTACGAATGCTATCATGTGAAAATAGATGAACCAACTGTTGACATATTGCGGTGGTGGGGATGGGTGGTGCGGGGAAAAAGAGGATATGGTTTGACCCTTTTCGATATCCATGGTCGCATGGATTCTCATAATATCATATCACCAGCACTCATTCTTACTGCAGCCATATGCCATAGAGACTCGTCGGCTTCCATACCTTTTAAGACATAAGAGGAGCTTGTCATATACTGCACGCCTGTAACTCTGTAGACATTCTTAGCTAACAAATTGCTCTCTTCTGGGTTAGCTATACAATTTTTTATTTCCCTTTAACTATTCTATTGAGCCTAAAGGAGAAGATGATGTCTCATTACAACATGATAGTGAAAGGCTTAGCTGTATAGGCAATCTTTTATTTCTTTTAACTTTCTATCAAGATCTTAGTAAAACATCCAATAAAATTTATTAGAGCCCGAAAAAGAAAGAAGAGGTGTTCTTCAAACTCTCACGACATGCAGCAGATGCATCTGAGCGAACACACCCCATCAAATTAGGCAAGATTGCGATGATAATGTTTTCGTTGAGAAAAAGATTATAAGATAAAATCTTTGTGTTTTCGGCTTTCTCGCATCTCTCTTCTCTCGCTTCGCAAGGGTTTTTAAAATCTGCATTAAAAAAATTATCTATTATTTGTATAGTATTGCACAATGATTCTTTACAAACTTTTAATAGACCATTCAATAACTATGTATAAATTGTGTGATTACAGTTCTTGAAATATTCATAAATATTTTTTTAAATGATAATTATGATATAAAATCTTTAAAAAATGTTAATGTGGATGTTTTGGAAGTTTTTTTCATAGATCAATTGCAAATTAATTGTACATTTTAATTATTCTTTAATAGTAGTGTTTTTAATTTAATTTTAGATCATAATATTTATTCTATAAAATAATTGATTATAAAATAAATGTACTTATGCACACTTTTGTATATTGGATATCATATTTGTTTAACAATGTAATGAATAAATCTTTGTTAACTAATATATATCAAATACTTTATATAATGAAAATTTAGAATCTATTGAATATAAAAACAATGATAAATTCTTAAAGTAACTATATACATGATTACTTAATTATATGAAATTTCAAACTCTATTTTTAGCTTGTTTCAATGGTTAAGTTCTATTTATTATTATTTTTCATCCAATATTTATAATTTTCATTTGAATATAACATTTAATTAATTTTAATTTTAAATTGAAATGGTACACATCATATAATATATATTTAAATAATTTAAATTTAATCAAATATAGTTCTTGGTAAGGATATGTGATAAAAATAAAGAGATGTTTCAAATTTTTTTAAAAAGGGTCGATGGAGTGGGCGACGGGATTTGGGGGGGATGGGAGAGGGTCAAATTAATGAGGTATGTAAAATAGACAATATTGAAAGTGATTTGATATAAGTTGGTGGAAGGAGAAGACAATATGGACATCCTATCATAGCATAAATCAACATTCATCAAAGCATTAAGGATAGAGGAATTTTATTATAGGCGATTGATGTTGGAAAAAGGAAGAAGAGGGTGTGAGGAGTCAAATTTAAGAAAAATAAGTAATGTTATTTAGGTTGACTTTGTTGAAGAATCTACTAGACTTGAGCCATGAGATATCAACCTATCTGAAGCCTAAGACTTGGTAGAGGTGAAACAATAGCACCATTGCCCCATGAATTAAAGTTATCTATGTTATATTTGAGGAAGAAAAAAAGAGATACATTGATGCTCTTGTGCTTCCTCAATCAATATTTCTATATCTTTAGGAAACACTCATTATATTCCAATGAATTAAGTGTGTATTGGAGGTGTTATGAGTGATATTATCCTAGTAAGAAAAATAAGAAAATGTATATGAAGGTGTTTCTTGATGGGTTGGGGAAGAGTGAAGCACATCTAGGAATCAATAGAAATGTACATTCTTTTGAAGGGAGCCAAAGAGAAGTCTACTATAGAAAGTAATAAGTGTAAACTAGTAATGTTTTATTGATGCAAGAGGATTATGATGGTGGTCATCCATGCATCTGGGTTTACAATTCTATGTACCTTGTAGCAAATTTACATGGAATGTTGAAGGCACAATTCTTGAAAGTAGTGGTGTCAAGGCTATTTTCTAAGCTTTTGTGATCCAACTTACACCTAGTCAACCATTCTTTCCATTGCAAGTAGTCAATTATTTGAAGCTCTCTAGTCAAGAAGTTGTAGACACAGTGAGAAACTTATTGGTTAATTATATGCTTTGTATTTCCTTTTAGGAATATTAATTTTACTTTATGATAATCTTTGCTCGAAGTTCATAATTATTGAGTGTTCTAAAACTGATTTTACATGATTTTTTTTCATTAACAAAGAGGGATTCTATTTTATTTTCCCCTTAAACAAAGATTAGAAATAATATAGAAAGTAGATATTCTAATTTGAACATGATTGTTACATGAATATTTAAAAATTAGAGAAGTGAGGAAGATTCGACTTTTGGTTGTGATACATGTTTAATTGAGAAACAAAAATAAGGAGGGAATCAATGAATTGATTGAAAACAGGTGTAGTTTAATTTTTACATGAACAAGAAAGGTAGTAACTTTAACTTTTAACTAGATTATTTCTCTATATATGAGTTATGAATTGTATGTGTTACCTCTATATATAACATAGTTTTTTTTTAAATGTTAGAAAATGGTGTGGATTGTATTTGTTGTTATTAAAGTAGTCACTAAAAGAGAAAGAAGTGAAAATATTATAGGTATTGCAATACCTCAATTTTTATATCAAGATATTAACAAAAAAAATATTGATAAAGATTTATTTTATTATAATTGTAAAATAATTAATGAGTTAAACATGCATAATAAAACAAAAGAAAATTCTAACCTACAAATTGAAATAAGGAAAAAATATCTTCCACCAAGTAAACATGACTAATTATTGCATTGAAATTTTCAAATATTTTATTTCTATTCATTTTAAAACAAAATAACCAAAAAAAAATGAGTGAATAAATGATAAAAAGAAAAGAGTCCTGATATGCTCTCAAATCCACAAGCAGACACATAATTATTCACGACAATCCAAGCCCTTGAATCTATCAAGAAAGATTTCAATTCAAACCATAGATCTCTTTTTCTCTCTCTAACTTTTCTCAAATGAAATTTTACATAATGAAAATTAAATTCCCTTTTTTCTTAAGAATTGGTAAATTTTGGAGTAGTGAATTTAAATAATTGGTGAAATTTTGCAAGTTGTCAATGGAAGCATCAAATGATTTCCTACCATCTATAATCAAAATAACAATGATTAAGTCTTAAATATAAAATATAATCACATTAATATATTTTATTATACAATGGTGGTATTGATATTTACCATCACTAGTGACAAATCCAACCACATATTGTAAAATATTATAATAATCTTAATAATTATAATATAATATTTAAATATATTTTGATATAATATTTAATAAATATTATAAATATTAATTTTAATCTAATCAATTAAATTATAATTAGAAACTTAATTGGAATCCTAACCCTAATTTAATGTGAACCTTAGCCCTAATTCAACCCTAATCATAAGTGAACCCTTACCTAACCGTAATGCTAATTTAACTCTTACCCTAATTGTAATAGAATCTTAACTATAACCCTAACCCTTATTAAACTCTTAACTCTAATTAAAACCTAACAGTAAAATTTTATATTTATTTATATTTTTTAAAATTTTAAAAATAATAATTAATATAGAATTAAATAATATGATGATATAATATATATTAATAATATAAAATATAATAAATAATATTTATGTGATTTGTATTTTTTATATAAATTTAATTTATTAAAAATTTTAATGTATTATTATAATTATACTATTTTTGAATTGTAATATATATAATTATGATATTATATAGAAGTATATAAGTTATAATTTAATAATAAATGTATTATATAATATTAAATATTTTAAAATGTAATATTTTTTATAATTTATTTTAATAATTTTGTATTAATTTAAATTATGATAATTAAAAAAAAATAACTAAAATAATTTTTAAATTTAATAATAGTATGATATAATATTATATTAATATTGTTTGAATTATGATTAACTTAACCTAGATTAGGGTTAATGGAAGTGAAAGGTTATGATCAGGGTTATGATTAGCATTAGTTTTAGAATTAGATTTAGGGTTTTTGATAGAGATATAATTAAGCTTAGAGTTTGGATTACAGTTGGATATACAAATAAGATTCAAGTTAGTATACATATATTAAAGTTGGCTTTTCAAATAGCCTTAGAGTTATGCTCGGAGATATAATTTTAATTAGAGTTTTTGTTAAGATTACATTTTGAGATAGACGTAGAGTTTAAATATTACATAAATTAGGGTTATGGTTAGAATTAGGATTGGAGTTAGGTTCATGGTTTTGTAATAGGGTTATTGTTTGGGTTTGGGTTATGACTACAAATATAATTAGGTTTAGTGTTAGGGGTATAGTTAGATTTAGGGAGAGTTAAGGTTGGGTTTGGTATTAGGGTTAAGGTTACTATTAGAGACATAATTACAATTGGTGTTAAAATTAGCATTAGGATAAGATATATTATTATTTAAAATTTGTGTTATGGTTGGAAGATGGATGGAATAAGAATATAGGGGTGCTCCCTTACCATACTATATGCACAAGAAGGAATACATTAAATAAATTAATATTTAATTATATAATAGTATTTTATTATATATTAGAATTTTTTTATTGTAATATATAATTATACAATTTTTTTTAATATATAATAATATAATAATTATGTTTTAAAAAATATTATATGTTAATATATTTAATTTTAAAATTATATATATATATATATTATATAATTGAACCCTAATTGAACCAAAATGCTAACCCTAACTATAATTGAAACTTAATCCTAATTTTATTGTAATCCTAATCCTCTATCTAGTTCTAATTATAACTCTAACTCTAACCCTAACCCTAACCCTATTTATAACCCTATTCATAATCTTATTTGATATAGTAACTCTAACCCTACTTGAACCATAACTCTAAGTTTAATTGAACTATAATCACACTTTTATGCCTTAACCATAAGTCAAAGATTTCTCCCATAAATGTAATTGAAATGTAAACCTAATTGAACCAGGCTAACATTAACTAAACCCTTTCCATAATGGATTGTTAATATTAAATTCAATTGAATGCTAACCATAATTGAAACCTAACCCTATTCATAACCCTAAATCTAATTCTACTTCTAACCCTAAACCTAATTATACTTCTAACCCTGATACTAATCCTAATTATATCTCTAACCCTAATTTATCTCTAATTATGGTAAGGGTTAGGTTATAGTTTTATTAGGAGTAGGGTTAGCATAAGGATGAGGATTACAATTCAATTAGGGTTGGGGTTAGTATTACAGTTACCTAGGGTTAGTCTTAATATTACATTAGGGTTAGGGTTATATTTTAATTAGATTTAAATTAGGGTTTAATTAGGGTTAGGTTAGATTTCAATTAGTACTTAATTACAATTCAATTAGTGTTTAGTTATGGTTGGAGTTAGTATTAGGATAAGCTTACATTTGAATTTGATTTAGGGTTTAATTAGTATCAAGGTTAGGGTTCAATCAGGGTTGTTATTAGTTTTAGGGTAACATTTTCATTTAATTTGAGTTAGGATTTAGTTAGTATTAGGGCTAGGGTTTGTATTAGGGTTAAGGTTAGCGTCACATTTAAAATAGGGTTACTGTAAAATTATGTTTACAATTAAATTAGGGTTAGGGTTAGAGTTTAAATAGGGTTAAATTAAGGTTTGGGTTAGGGTTCAATTAGGGTTTTCTTCATTATTAGGGTTAGGGTTAGTCTTATTATTACATTAGGATTAGTCTTCATATTACATTAGAGTTTGTCTAGTGTTTTCATTATTATTAAAAATTCAATTATAAAATGGCACTTTTTTGTAACAAATGTTTCTATCATTAAGCCTATCTTTAATTAAATTTCATAATGTGAAGAAATTAAAAGTTCTTTTTTTTTATAAATTCACTTGCAATAACATAATTTTTTCCTTAACACGTTCCAATAATATTTTTTATGTTTAATAAAAAATTAGTAGTTGTTTACTCTTGATAAATAGTTACCTTAAAGCATGCTTACATCTTCATTAACATTCATTTCAAAAATAATATATATGATTTAATTATATTTTTCATCGTTGTTTATTTCAATTCTCATATATAAGACTAGACATTAAAATTAAGTATCATTGTTTATTAGTTGCTTTAGTACCATATATCTAATCTTTAGTTTCTACCATTGATTTGAAATATATTCTAATGACTCTTGTTGTATTCCACAAGGTAAAATGTTCCTGCGATTTGTAATGCTCATGGGTGCCACAATTTCAACTCTCATGAGAATTATTGATCATTGGTACATTTTTCCTCATAGTGTACAACAAGGGTTGTTAGATCAATGATCCAAAATTAATTTTGAGCCCCATGAGAATTATAGATCGTGGGCACATTTTACCTTGCATAATACAATGAGAACCATTATATTATATTTTAAAACAATGGTGCTAAGTAAATATTATAGTCTATCCCTTAAACCCATCCAATATTTCCACCTTCAGGCCCCTACTTTTCCATAAGAATTATTTTTAGATTGGATGTATTCGCCATCATAATTAATGCATTTTCCTATTATTTTTCAAGGTTCACCAAATTTTTCTACAAAATTTTAGTGATGTAAAAAATATTACCAATAAAATTAATATTTTTTTTCAAAAAATAAGAAAGATTCGCCAATAGAAATTAATATTTTTTCCTCAAAAAATAAAATATTCAACAAGATTTTATATCTTTTTTTGAGGGGGTTTCTTAAATTTATTACTAATATTAATTAGTTAATTTTAAGAACCATAACAATCAATAAATATTGAAATGTGTGGTAGTGCGTAGGCTAATGGTGCTAGGTAGGAATCTCCTGGTTCCTGTCCTCTAGTGCGAGATGATTTTGGTGCTTCTGTTGGGTGAGGTGGGGCTCCCAATGACACTCACGAACCTTTTGAGCCTCCTCTTGTCCTCTTTGTCTTGGAAAATGTACCCACACTGCTTAACCGAAAATATTTTTTTCCCAAAAAAGCTAGTGCAGGGAGGGATAGGGTCCATATTCTACATTCGAAGGAGGGTACCACTATAAAAATCTTGGACCCCTCTTTGGATCATTCGTTAGCTAGGATGTAAAATTTTCTTATTAGTAGATTTGTGGGAAGGAGGCCTAATATTGAGATAGTTCGCAAGTGGGATTCTTCCTAGTGGGTGTTCAATGGCTTCTTCTCTACTTCGACCCTTTCAAAAGGCTTATTATGCTTCAACTTCTCCCTTCATAAAGGACTATGTGTCTACCCTCACTAGCAACCCTTGGTTCTTTAGAAAAAAAGTCTTGCTCTATGCAAATGGAGACTTGACTTTGATCCCGCTGCCCATTTGGTGGATACACTCCCAACCTAGGTTCAGATGCTTGGCCTCCCTTTAGAGTTGTGGGATGAAGAAATCATTGCACCTGGAGTGGACAACTCTTTTGGTAACTTCATTTCTCTAGATTATGTCACTAAGGAATGTACTAGGCTATTGTTTGCTTGATTTTGCATCAACATAATTGAACCAAATAAAGTGCTCTTGACTTTGGTAATTCTAGAATCTAGGCTTAGTAAATGGTCTCAAGCCATTGAATATGAAAAACTCTACTTTTTTTTTGTCAAAAAATTTCTATTGTTGGCCATCTTTGCAATGCTTTTCCCAAAGGCTTTCTTAAAAACCCTATGGGTAAATCCAAGTCTGTGGCCCCCTCTTCTCCTCATCTTGATGTTGGTAGCTATGTTTTGGTGCTTGTGGTTCCCTCACTAACACCTTAGTGGTTCCTTCATTGACACCTTAGTTACATCATGTGCTACCCACTCCCATGTCCTGTGAAATGGCTCTACTTGGGTTGCTTCCCCCTTCCCCTTATGTGGTGCCTATGCATCTTGAGCTGGTTCTTTTTTCCTAGGTCCTAGAGTTCGCCGTCCTCCCTTGATCTCTTTTGATAGACTAGGGTTTACACTTGGACTCCCCTTTTCTTGATGATTGTTCGGAGGAAGCTACTCGGCTCTTTTCCTCCTTACCAAGTGGTGACCTTGGGTTCAATTTAGTGGTTGCTTATGAGGAGACTCCTAATGTGGTGATTTCTTTGGTTATCCCTTATGTTGTGCCCCCCTCTCTTGTGGCTATAGGTAGGTGGGTTTTCTCAATCCTTCCAAGCTAACTAGCCCTTGTAAGTTGATTGATGTGGGGATTGTTTATAAGGTTGGAAGGAAGTTTGGTGAAGTCACTGGATAGAAGAACATAACAAGAGATATTGTGAATGGTAATTAGACTACTTTGGAGCAAGTTGGCTCTAGAAACAGGTAGAAATGTTGATCCTCTCTTGGAATATCTGAGGGCTCAACAATCTTCACAAGAAGCATATTATTAGAGATTTCATTAAAGAGTTCAAGCCGAACATTCTCCTTTTACAAGAAACTTAAATGGCCACTAATGAGTTCAATAAATCTTGCAAGTTCCTCTAGAAAAATGCCCAGTATTTGGCAGTGGATGCAATTGGGGTCTCTAGTGGGATGGTCACGATGTGGAAACCCTTTCTCAAAGGATCCCTAATTTCTAAGGATAATTTTTTTCTTAATGTTAGGTTCTCTCACTACTTCGGCTTTCCTAATTGGGTGCTATCCAATGTCTACATGCCTAATAATGTGATTCTAAGAAGGAATATCTAGACCAATTTTTTGGGATGTAGGAACGCTTTTGTACATAATAACTGGATGGTGTTGGGTGATTCAATACCCCCTTTTTCCATTTGAGAAGTAGGGGGTATTATGGATTTGTCGGATACCATGCTGGACCTTAACTCCTTCCTGTAGGATGGTGGTTTGAATGATCTAGACCTCGAGGGAAGTTATTTCACTTGGCCTAATAAACATGTGGGGGACAATATTATTTTAGGTCAGGATAGATCGCTCTTTGGTGTCTATCAATTAGGATTTATCCTCCCTTTCCTTGTCCTCTCTTATTAGGATTGGCTCTAACCATACTATGCTAATTATGTGCTGGAATATCCCTCCTCCTAAGGCCATGAGGCCTTTCCATTTTGAGCTAATTTAGACATATCACTCTCAATTTAAGGACATTCTCAACACATAGTGGAATGGTAGGGGATGTGGTTCTTCTATGTTCGACCTTTCTTTCAAACTTGAAAAACTCAAACTCAATCTAAAGGAATGGACTAGGAGTTGTTTTGGTAATATCTTTGAGAAAAAAAGTCTCTTAAAGATCATCTTAGACAAGTTAAAAAAGATATAGAATCTGGTACTCGGGTTGATCTCGTTGTCAAGGAAAAACATTTCTAAGTGAACTCCATAATATTATTGAAAAAGAAGAGGTTTACTACAAATAGAGATCTAAGATCCAATAGCTCCAGGAGGAGGATAAAAACTACAATTTCTTTCACATGATAGCTTCAAGACATAGGAAGAGGAATACAATTGTTGAGTTGGTCCTTGAGGATGGCTCTATGGTGACTTCAAAGGATGATTTGGCCAATGCTAGTGTTTCCTTCTTTCATAGCCTTCTTAATCTTCCCCCATTGGATCATCTAGAAGGTGATATCCTTGATGTTATTCCTCTCCCAGTTTCTCAGCAAGAGGTTCAATTTATGGAAAGGGTTGCTTCAGATGAGGAGATTAGGGAGGTTGTGTTTTCCCTAAGCCCTTTCAAAGCTCCTCGCCCCAATGACTTCCCAACATTCTTCTTCTAGAAGTTTTGGGATATCATTGGTAAGGATGTCTCTATTGTGGTCATTGACTTCCTTTCTACAGGTAATATATTCTGAAAGAATTTTGATAACACCTTTATTGTTCTCATTCCCATGCATTCATGGGCCAAAAATCTGTTTGAATTTTGGCCTATTAGCCTATGTAGCACATTCTATAAAATATGTTCCAAATTGTTGGTCAATCACAAATTAAAGCTTGTTTGAATAAACTGATCAATCCTACTAAAAAAGGCTTTGTTTTGGGGCAAAAAATTACTGATGCTATTATGTTGTTTTACGAAACCCTCCACTCCATGAGTAAAAGTAAAAAAGAGAGTATGGATCTCAAGCTGGATATTTCCAAAGCTTATGACAAAGTATCCTAGAATTTACCATTTGAATTTCTTCATAGGTTTGGCTTCTTTGGTAAGTTATTGAATATTAGTCAAGGTTGTGTTACCTCCCCTAGGTTCTCTACGATTATCAATGGTACCTCACAAGGATTTTTCTCAGCTTTTGGTGGTATCCACCAAGAGGACCCTTTGTCTCATATCTCTTTATTTTCATGATCGAAGTTATTGGTTGTAATTTTGAATGTGTAAAGTTTTGAATGACTCCTTGGCTAGTTTTGTCACTTCCTTTGTGTCCCAACCGATTTCTCATCAACAATTTGTTTATGATATGATTTTGTTGGGGTTTACCATGCCAGCTGAGGCTAAAGGCTGGATTGATATCCTTAAAAAGTTTGCTATGGGTTTTGGGTAGTGTATCCATTTCACTAAAAGTGCCATATTTTTTTTCTAAATGTTGACCCTAATCTTCAAGCTAGGGTCTCTAGAGTCCTCAATTATCAGATTCTCCTCCTTCCCTTGACATATCTAGGTGTGCCACTTACTATTGGTAAGGTGGATAATTTTTTGTGGTCTAATCATCTAGAAAGAGTTTAGAGAAAGCTTGTTGCTTGGAAGGGAGATCTTCTTAGTAATTCCAGTAAACTCCTTCTCAAGTCTACCCTACAAAGTTTCGTGATGTGCCTTATGTCTCTATTTTTTATACTTGTCACTTTGTCAAAGAAACTTGAGAAAATTTATCAGAGATTTCTTTGGTCGGGGACCGAAGAGAGGAGCAAGTTCTCTTTGGTGAATTGGGATATTGTGTGCTCTAGGAAATGTTATAGAGCTTTAGACTTGTGAAAAAATAAGATAGATGAACATGGCCCTTATAACAAAAATTTCTTGGAAGCTCCTGAATAACTAGGAGGAATATATTTCCATCCTCAAAGATAATTACTTGTAGGGCCAAGATTTCCTTTCTATGTTGGATGAAGGTGCCCTCCCTCCTGGCTCAATCACCTAGAATAATCTTTTGAAATCCAAGAATATGCTCTATTTGGACTCCTCTTAGCATGTCAGATCTGGTACTTTGGTTTATTTTTGGGATGACAAATGGTTGTCCTCTCTGGCTCTTGGTCTTCATCTAATTTTTTTTGTGATGAAGATTGATCTTTGTGCTCGACTAGGGTTTAATATTTCTAATTACCTAGACATCTTTGAACTGTTCTTCCCAAATGGAAGATTGATCCTAATTGGCTCTGTTATCTCTTAAACTTGCACCTAAACTAAGTTGTGAAACTCAATTAGCTAGAGAAAAATGGGAGTATTCTTTGGTTGTGGGTTACCCAAACTGATCTAATGAACCTCCAGATAGGTTGGCTTCCTAGCTGGTTATATCACCTAAACTACTGACTTGTTAGGAAAAGGGTAAGAAAGATTACTTGAAATGAAACTTAACCCTACGATGATACACCAAATTTACTAAGAAGACATAAAACAGTTCACACACACAATTTCAGTCAATGACAAAAGCTTTGTCATACACAACTCAATCACATACATTTTATGCATAAACACTTCATGAAAAGGTTCATATGGCTACACCCCTAGAAGGAAGAATGACTTCACAACTTGAGAATACTGCATTTTAAACAAATCTCGCAACCTGCAAAAATACATATTGCTCTACAAAAGGATCCTAGGATAAAACATAACCACAAGGAATCATACAATTTTGCAAGCAGTTTCGTCAATTATACAAATGCAAACAATTTAATAGAGAGATTGAAGAGGTAAAGTACTTATACTCATTGATTTCAAAGGTGAAACACTAATATACATGCCTATCATGAGCTACAAAACACAGTATCTCTTCTGTAAAGGACTCCAAAAGTCACAAAAGAAAAAAGTATCAAGTAAGAACTAACTCAAGAATGAGTTACAAAAGTGATTATATCCATCTCCAACTAAGATCCACCAAAATAGGACTTAGAAGTTCTATGGGTCGGATGCAACAATAAACTCATAAATATAGCCACTAGATACAGTCCAAATGTGCTCTAAAATGTAGAAAAAGTCAAGCTTGACTTTGTAAAACCATAAAAGTATCCCAAAAATGCTCTTAGCTAAGTCAGCATGCCTAAATTTGCTCCAAAAGCTCCAAAAAGCAAAATAAATACTCCTAGACTCCTTCCTCATGTTTGTAAACTGAAAATAACCTCCCTAGATGCTCTCCCTGTCATAAATAGAAGCATATCCTCACTTCTCCCTCTTTGCATGCGTTCAAAAGCTACTATCATTTTTTTCTATTTTAAAAGAATACTTCAGTCAAAATGATTTATAAAATATCTTTAAGACTTAGTATTTCACAATTTCCAAATATCATGCAAAAAGTAAAAGCAATAAACATAAGTCTTTTGAAAGAATTACACCAAAAGGAAATCACCAAGGTATAAGCCTTAGTGCACGAGGTATTAACTTGCAATGTATCTTTTAAACACTTAGGCAAAAAATGCCCAAAGCTAAAGGGTAAAAGCAAGAAGTTAGGTACACAAAAAGTTCAAAAAGTGGAATTTTTTTGTTGTTTTTTAGAATTTGTCACACTTGGACTAAAAATTTGAGGCACTTACACAATGAATCTTAAAAAAATTTAGTATTATGAAAGTTATCATTTTGAATCTAGTTTCCAAATATGTAAATTATTCAAATTCAAGTATTATAGAAATTAATTTTATAGGATCTTACAAAAACTAGTTTCTTTTTAAAAGTCCAAGTTTTTACTATACCAAGCATCAAAAATGTATTGACCACTTTTTGACCCAAATAAAGGAGTTTTTGCTAATTCCTTTTGGGAAAAGAGAGCTGAAGCAACATGAAAAATTGATGAAGTTTTTGTAAACTTTTATTAGAATAGTTTTATTGAATTTTTATTGCCCTAATTGCTATTTTTTTTAAAAATACGTAATGCATAAATATAATTGGACCTACACTAAAACAATTTTGAATATTTTTTTTCATTGTGCAGAGAATTGTCTAAAGATTGATGCCATATAATTTTTTTACAAGAAACTTAACCTAGACAAAGTTACTAAAAAACAAAAAAAAAGCCTGATATTTCAAGTTCAAGGACTAGTTTTCTTAGAAATTAATTAAAAAATAGAAAAGATAATTAAAAATATTCACAAAAAATATATATTTGGAAAGTATACATCGTGTTCTCTAATGGGTTTTAATTTTATAGATTGATTCAGAAAAAAGTCCATCAACCATATTGCCAAAGTTGGACATTCTTCTTCAATCTACCTTAGTTTTTTAGTTGCAAGTCCAAGGCTAAGGGTCAGGTTGCCAAGGTCATTTACTTGTACATTGTATGATGTCTTGCATTGAATGTATGACAAACCTGAAAAGACATAATCACATAATAGTTGTCCTTTGCATTATTGTTACACATTTCTTGAAGAGAACTGTTTGTCATGTTGATCAAAAGATTGAATTTTTTGAGCAAGCATACTACCTTAAGATCTTTTACCATATTTGATCAAATGCTTGTTCAGTTTTTTTTAAATCTCTATTAATCCATTGAGCATACATCATTGTTTATATCAGTGGATACAAAAAATTCACTATAATGGACAACAAAGTGTATCCTCGATTGCATTACATTTTCATGGAAAACTTAACAAGTTAATTTGATCATAAGACAAACAACAAATACATTGGGCTCAACCCTTGTGGGAGACAAATTTACCCCATTTGCTGAAATTTGATAAAAAAATAACATTGCTTTTCCAGTATCTACACATGAAGCAAACAAGTCAGAAAAACATGGCATGTTTTAGGTGTGTTAGATGACTTTGATGGTTCTCTGGGACACCTAAAGTATGCCTAATTGTTTAATGCATTTGAAGTTCAATTTATATACATATGCATAGGTATTTTTTCATGTAAGGTTTGAAACCTTTCATTGCTTAGAGCATTTCTCCAATACTATTGCTTTTTCCAAATGCAAGACTAGGAAGGACACAAGCAGCTCGAGGCAGCAACAGGACAAAACAATGCATCCTAGACTAATCATTCTCAGGCAATGACTAGTTTCCTTCCTTATATGCACATTACTTTTACTTATTCATGTGTATATTTTTCTTCATTTGCATTGAATAAGTAAAGTTAACCTCATAGCTTGTGTGAGATAATGTACATTTCTACATTCAATAAAGATTACTATTCTGTTCAGAAAAGATTTGTGTAAATCTTTCTTATGTTACTTGCACTTGTATGGATGCAATAATTTGTAAAAATGTAATCTTTTTGGATTATTTCATTTATACAATTGAATGTAATGACATAAATATTTAAAATGTACCTTTTATCAGTTTGAAATCTAAGAGCTCTACCTAGATGAGCTATTAGTGAAATTTAGGTAACATTTATCATGACATCTAATGTATGTTTGCCTACTAAACATGAAAACCAATTTTTGAGGCTTGTCCATTGGGCATGGAATCACTTAGAAAACTTAGAAACAAACCTAGTACAACTTTGTACATGGTTGTAACTCATTTGAAATGGATCAAATTACCTTGGAAACTTATTGAAAATAGGAAAACTACATAAGAGAAACTACTAAATTATGTTGGAACAACACTTAGGGAATTGAAACTTGCAACTAAACCTATTCTAACCTACCCTAACCAAGAAGAAAAAAATACTTAAACAAAACCATTTACAAGAAGACTGAAATAACTTCCTTTTCTTCTCAATATGCAGTGATTTGCATCCATGATGGCAGCTAAAAACAAATGAAACACAAAAGAATGTCCAACAAGTTGATGCACTACCTCTTGAAAAAGATAAAGAGATTCACTACCCTCCTTAAATAGATCATATGTAATGTTACTTAAAATAGGATAAGTGAGTTGAACATACTCTTGTTTAGCTATCAGTGCATCTTGGATACCATCTTCTATTGTACCTTCATGTGCATGTGCAATATTGATCATTGGTGTTGCATTCAACTCCATATTAGCTAAGTATCTAATAGGGAAGCCCCTTGTAAGGGAAAAGCTTGAGCTTTCCTTGTTGATCTCTTTCTCATGGACTGCTATTTTATCACCTTGTTGGCTGGAAAGGTCTAACCCCTATGGCTGACTTGGTGGAAAAGTGGTAACCTCCTCAGTATGCTCATGCTTTCCCAAATGAACACTCATTCCTTCAATGGAGAACAATGAGATGGCTTCCTCCAACACACTTTTAATCAATACATTAGCTTCTGGCTCTTTTATACACCAAAAAGGAAGTTGCTTATAATTCTCATTATCACATAAAGAATGAAATTCCAATTCATTATTTTCTTCTTCAATGAAAGAAGGAAAAAGTTCAAATAATGATGTAGCAGTCTCAAGCTCCTCTGCACAACAGAATGTAAGCTCCTCCAACTAGTTAGGACCTTGCAATTCTTATGAGGAGTCTCTTGATTTAAAAGAATAGATTCCTCCTCAAATTCACATTACTCATGTTGTTTCAACACTCATTCAAGATTGTGGACCTTCTATTCTAATTCATCACGTGTGACAACTTCTAATAGTTCTTGCTCTTTGTCATCCAACATTGAACAAAACTGCTCAACTATATCTATACACACCTTTTTAAAAAGATCAACATTAGCTTTCTTATCCATGACACGCTTGAAAACATCTAAGCTCATATCCTGGAAAATGATGTCAAATCCAGTTTTATGCTCTTCCAAGTCTAATGCTCCATTTTCTTGCTAATGATTATCAATTAGCAACTCACTAATATCTTTTTGCTATTCTGAAACAGTTTCACCATCTTGGAGAGTTTTTCTTTGTGTTAATCAATACTCGTCCAAAGCCATTTGCAACAAATTTGGAATTTTAGTCTCCTCCATAGTGAATGAACTATCTTGGTCACAGTTCTACTCTTCTTCTACAACAACTCTTTTTTTTTTAAACTCCCTTCAAGCTACCTCTTTCAAAACTCCTCTTTCAGTTAGTGTTGATAATTTGAGTAAACTTGAATACTTTGCACCCGAGCAGACAAATGCTTCATTTTACCTTAGCAATTATCTGTCGTTCAAGAACCTCTTCAAATTGCATTCTCTGTGTCTTCAAATTTGATAAAAAAATAGGTTTGTTTATCCATTTCTTATTGCTTTGTAATGGCCTTTTTATGCTTCTTGACATCAACCAACATTCTATTCATGTGTGAGAACACCTTGCTAATATCATTAATCTTCATACAGCTTAGAATTTGGCTCAAATCCCACAAAACATGATCGAACAATTGGATCAAAACCAATACACTCCGATAATGGTGTTCTTGAGGCTGGTTATGTGAGTAGTCATATTGATTGGCATCAATAACCTTCTCTTGAGACTTATTTTGATCATATATTGGCTAATACAAAGGTTGAGTAGGAGTGGGATGGTGGGAAACATGATGAAAATGCTGGTAATCTACTGTTACAGGGTCATTTGACATAAAAATAATAGGTTGTTTTGTTGGCTGATAAGAGGAAATATTTGCAAAACTCTCATGGAATGGAGGTGGAAAACTACTGAATTGTTGATAACTAGGCATTGCAGAGATAAGACATGAAACATAGCAAGCCTAAACAAAAAACCTTATTAATTGTTGATAATTGGACTATTGAAACCAGTTGTTATGAGGTTGGAGTCGCCATGGTGTGGTTCAAATTGCCTCCCAAGTCTGATAATACTAAGAAAAACACTAGATTTCTCAATATCTTGAAGTTCTCAATGATGCACTGGTATAAATATTCGCCATGATATGCTAATATTAACCTCTGAAAGGCCTAAAACTTACTGGTTGTATATCAAAAAC
Organism: Sequoia sempervirens; assembly: GCA_007258455.2. Classification (NCBI taxonomy): domain Eukaryota; kingdom Viridiplantae; phylum Streptophyta; class Pinopsida; order Cupressales; family Cupressaceae; genus Sequoia; species Sequoia sempervirens. The sequence continues at coordinate 19,266 of VDFB02237352.1, forward strand.
TAGTAATACACATATAATTTCCAAACTGTTTGTTCGACAATCCCTTTAGGTGTGCGAAAACTGTTATCTCTTAAACTTGCACCTAAACTAAGTTGTGAAACTCAGTTAGCTAGAGAAACATGGGAGCATTCTCGGGTTGTGGGTTACCCAGAATGAGAATGAACCTCCAGATAGGCCAACTTCCTAGCTGGTTATATCACCTAAACTACTAACTTGTTAGAAAAAGGGTAAGAAAGAGTACTTGAATTGAAACTTAACCCTACGGTGATACACTAAATTTACTAAGAAGACATATGACACAATTCACACACACAATTTTAGTCAATTACAAAAGCTTTGTCATACACAACTCAATCACATACTTTTTTGCATAAACACTTCATGAAAAGGTTCATATGGCTACACCCCTAGAAGGAAGAAAGACTTCACAACTTGAGAATACTACATTTTAAACACATCTCACAACCTAAAAAAATGCATATTGCTCTATAGAGCAGTGCTAGGATAAAACATAACCACAAGGAATCATGTATAGTTTCACAAGCAGATTCATCAATTATAAAAATGCACACAATTTAATAGAGAGATTTAAAAGGTAAAGTACTTATACTCATTGATTTCAAAGGTGAAACACTGATATACATGCCTATCATGAGCTACAAAATGTAGTCTCTCTTCTGCAAAGGACTCCAAAATTCACAAAACATAAAAGTATTATGTTAGAACTAACTCAAGAATGAGTTACAAAAGTGACTATATCTATCTCCAACTAAGATCCACCAAAATAGGACCTAGAAGCTCTTTGCCCATCGGATGCAACAATAAAATCATAAATATAGCCACTAGATACAATCCAAATGTGCTCCAAAAGGTGGAAAAAGTCAAGCTTGACTTTGTCAAACCATAAAAGTATCCCAAAAATGCTCTAAGCTAAGTCAACATGCCTAAATTTTCTCCAAAAGCTCCAAAAAGAAAAAGAAATACTCCTAGACTCCCTCCTCATGTCTACAAACTAAAAATAACCTCCCTAGATGCTCTCCCTATCATAAATAGAAGCATATCCTCACTTCTCCCTCTTTGCATGCGTTGAAAACCTAATATCATTTTTTTGCATTTTAAAATAATACTTAAGTCAAAATGATTTATAAAATATCATTAACACTTAGTATTTCACAATTTTCAAATATCCAAAAAATAAAATCAATAAACATAAGTCTTTTGAAAGACTGACACCGAAAGTAAATCACCAAGATATAACCCGTAGCCCATGGGGTATTAACTTGCAATGTATCTTTTAAACACTTAGGTAGAAAATGTCCAAAGCTAAAATGACATGTGATTAGGGTTTCATCCCTAAACAAAGGTAAACAAATAAAGTGTTATTTTCATTTGTGCCTTCGACGCTTCAAGAAGAAGCTAAGGCCAAAGATGAGGGTTTCAGTAGAGTTCTGCTATAGGCTTTCCATGGCGGATTTGCAACTATAGAGGCATTTCTAACACATCTCCTATGCACCAAAAGGAAATATCATTACAAACAAGCTCGACAAAAGCCTTTTGTAAGTATCTTTCAACCATTAATTCATTTTCTAAAGATGAGAATGACTCGAATTTGAGCTCTATAGCTAGCTTTTGTGTAGAACATTAGGGTTATTTGAATTTTTTATTCATGTTCCTTTCACTACACAACTTTGGTTGATTCGTCTACTTGGATTTATGGATTTGTAAGATTTCTCAAGCCCCTTTGTTAAGCCATGGAAATATCCCACACATTTGGTAGGTACCCATGACTGAATGACCCCATTTTTGTAAAAAATCTGAAGATTTATACAACCTCAAGCTACAAGTTTTGATGCTACAGGTAATTGAAGATTTATACAAACTCAGAATTGAGCCTCCACTGCATGAAATCTATCAATTTTTTTCCCCATTTGATATAGCCCTAGCTTGGTCTTTGTTCTTCGTCTCATGGTCATGGCCAAACCACAGTTGTATATTTTCTCATTTCTGAGTTTGAGATTTATTAATGGCCACAACCATTCACCAGGTTGCTCACATTTTTAGGGTTCTTAATACCCCAGTTGAGAGTTTTGATGATTTTTGAATCGCTTGATCCATGCTTATTTATGAGATCTTGTAGCCATGGTTTAGTAATCCTAAGCTCATCCTTGAATACAGGCTGAGATTTTTCCTCTGTTCTCGTGGCATAAACATATGTGATTCCATGAAAACTATGAAGAATCGAGGGTTTTAAAGCATGACCCCATTTCCTTTGAAAACTCACGAGGTTGTTCTTTATTTACTATTTTGGGCTTCTACTCTATAATGGGTGCCAACATGATTTTAACATGTATATTAAGCTTGAAACTGAATTTGAGTGATTATGTTGTGCAAATAAACTTTTCTTTTCATTATTTGAGAATGAACATGTTGCATTGATTTTCCTCTTTCCTCCTATGTTTAAGGACTACCATGCATTCTTGATAATTTCTTAATCATCATTTACTTGTACATTGTATGACGTCTTGCATTGAATGTATGACAAACCTAAAAAGACATAATCACATAATAGTTGTCCTTGACATCATTGTTACACATTTCTTGAAGAGAATTGTTTGTCATGTTGATCAAAATATAGTTGAACCTTTTGAATAAGCATACTACCTTAAGATATTGTACCATATTTGATCAAATGCTTGTTGAGTTTTTATTAAAATCTATGTTAATCCATTGAGCATGCATCATTGTTTATATCAGTGGATACAAGAACTTCATTGTAATGAACAGTAAAGTGTATCCTCGATTGCATTACATTGTCATGGAAAACTTAACAAGTTAATCTGATCATAAGACAAACTGCAAATACATTGGGATCAACCCTTGTGGGAGCCACATTTATCCCACGTGCTGAAATTTGATAAAAAGTGACATTGCTTTTCCTGTATCTACACATGAAGCAAACAAGTTAGAATAACATGGCATGTTTTAGGTGTGTTACATGAATTTGACAGTTCTCCAGGACACCGAAAGTATGCCTACTTATTTAATGCATTTGAAGATTAGTTTATATATGGATATGTATTTGTTCATGTAAGGTTTGAAACCTTTCATTTCTTAGAGCATTGCTCTAATACCATTGATTTTTCCAGATCCAAGACCAAGAGTGGTATGAAGCTAGGAAGGACACAAGCAGCTTGGGGTAGTAGCGGGACAAGATGATGCATCATGGACCAGTCATTCTCAGGCAATGACTAGTTTTCTTCCTTATATGCACATTACCTTTACTTGTTCATGTATATACTTTTCTTCATTTGCATTGAATAAGTAAAGTTAATCTCACGACTATGGTGAGATCATATGTACATTTCTACATTCAATAAAGATTACTATTTTCTTCAGAAAATATTTGTGTAAATATTTCTTATGTTACATGCACTTGTATGGATGCAATAATTTGTAAAAATGCAATCTTTTTGGATTATTTCATTTATGAAATTGAATGTAATGAAGGAAAGATTTAAAATGTACCTTTTATTAGTTTGAAATCTAAGAGCTCTACTTGGATGAGCTATTAGTGAAATTTAGGTAACATTTATGGTGACATCTACTGTATGTTTCCCTGTTAAACATGAAAACCAATTGACTAGGCTTGTCCATTGGGCATGGAGTCACTTAGAAAACTTAGAAACAGACCTAATGCAACTTTTTACATGACTGTAACTCATTTGAAATGGATCAAATTACCTTGGAAACTTATTGAAAACAAGAAAACTACTAAACTATGATGGAACAACACTTAGGGAATTGAAATTTGTAGCTAAACCTATTCTAATCTACCCTAACCAAGAAGAAAAAACTACTTAAACAAAACCATTTACAAGAAGACTAAAATAGCTACCTTTTCTTCTCAATATGCAGTGATTTGCATGCATGATGGCAACTAAGAACATATGAAACACAAAAGTATGTTCAACAAGTTGATGCACTACCTCTTGAAAAAGATAAAGAGATTCACTACCCTCCTTAAATAGATCATATGTAATGTTACTTAAAAGAGGATAAGTGAGTTGAACATACTCTTGTTTAGCAATGTATCTTGGATAGCCACCATCTTCCATGTACCTTCATGTTCATGTGCAAGATTGATTATTGGTGTTGCATTTGACTCCATATTGGCTAAGTATCTGATAGGGTGGCCCCTTGTAAGGGCAAAGCTTGAGCTTTCCTTGTTGATCTCTTGCTCATGGACTACCATTTTATCACCTTGTTGGCTGGAAAGGTCTAATATAGACACTCATTCCTTCAATGGAGAACAATGAGATGGCTTCCTCCACCACACTTTTAATCAATACATCAACCTTTGGCTCTTTTATACACCAGAAATTAAGTTGCTTATAATTCTTATTATCACTCAAAGAAAGACATTCCAATTCATTTATTTCTTCTTCAACAAAAGAAGGAAAAAGTTCAACTAATGATGTAGCAGTCTCAAGCTCCTTTGCAGAACAGAATGGAAGCTCCTCCAACTAGTTAGGACCTTACAAATTAGCTTGATGAGGAGCCTCTTGATTTAAAAGAATGTATTCCTCCTCAAATTCACATTCCTCTTGTTGTTTCAGCACTTGTTCAAGCTTGTGAACCTATTGTTCTAATTCATCATGAGTGACAACTTCTAACAGGTTTGGCTCTTTTTCATCCAACATTGAACAAAAAATTTCAACTATATATGGGCAAGTGTAGGATCATGATGGGCCAAAAAGTGGCAATATGATGGGTATGTGGCTAACGATTATTTTTTTACCCAAAATTGATGAAACAAAAAGGGTTTTTGAAGGAGATTCTCAGCTTTCCACCGATATAAATTATGCTTTACTTTGAATTTAATAAGTAATTATTATTCATTTTCTATTCAAATTACAACTAAAGTCCTAATTGATAGGTTGATTGAAAAACATCTATAGCTTTCAAACGATATCACATTTTTTGAATCCAAAACATGCATCACATTCTATGCTTTGAATACTATAGGATTAAAAAAATAAAAATTGAATTTCATGAAGTTTTGACCAAGTTAAGGTGGTTAGACATACGATTTTTTATATTTTTAAAAAAGTTGTAATAAAAATTCATAATTAATTATTTAATTGGAAAATAATTAAAAAAAAATATGCATCGCATCAGCGCATGAGTCCTCTACTTATATTTAAAATCTTATAAAAAAATATTATCATTTTAATATTGTGGTTTGGGTGAGTTGATGACATACTACCCATTTTTCACAAATTTTAAATGCCACTACATTCAGTTTCCGATTTCACCAAATAATTTTATTTTTTAAACAAACCTAGTAGTTTAGAAACTACTTTCAATTCTCTATAGATTCTATTCTTACATATTTTTGAAATAATATAGATAACTTATTCAAATTTTTACGTCAAGTTGCCTAACTCTGATTTTTCTGAATTTTTTGCCACTTAAGGGCCTATTTTTTAAATGATGATTCTGCACATACCCATATGTACACACCTTTTCAAAAAGCTCAAAATTATCTTTCTCATCCATGACATGCTCGAAAAAATCTAAACTCATAGCTTAGACAATGATGTTAGATCGAGTTTTATGCTCTTCTAGGTCTAATGCTCCATTTTCTTGCTGATGATTATCAATCAACAACTCACTAATGTCTTGTTGTTGTTTTGAAATAGTTTCACCATCTTAGAGAGTTTTTCTTTGTGTTAATCGATAATCCTCCAAAGCCATTTGCAACAAATTTGGAATTTTAGTCTCCTCCATAGTGAATGAACTATCTTGGTCACAGTTGTGCTCTTCTTCTGCAACAACTCTTTTTTTTTTGAAACTCCTTTCAATCTACCTCTTTTGAAACTCCTCTGTTAGTTGATGTTGATAATATAAGTAAACTTGACTACTCTGCACCTGAGTAGACAAAAGCTTCATTTTCCCTTAGCAATTATCTCTCGTTCAAGACCCTCTTCAAATTGCATTCTCTATGTTTTCAGCTTTTGATCACAAAAATAGGCCTATTCAACCATTTCTTATTGCTGTGTAATGGTATTTTTTTGCTTCTTGACATCAACCAACATTCTATTCATGTGTGAGAACACCTTGCTAATATCATTAATCTTCATGCAGCCTAGACTTTGGCTTAGATCCCACAAAACATGATCGAACTGTTGGATCAAAACCAATACACTCTGATAAGGGTATTCTTGAGGCTGGTCTACAACTTGGTGTCATTTTTTCCTCATTTCAAGACGATCAATTTTCTACCTTTTTCCTGGCCCCTCGATTCACCTATTTGACTGAACCTTTGACTGTGCATAACTTCTGCATACAAACTCCTTTTGAGCCTGTTCAAGTTGCATTAGGATGATGTTGGCGAGTTCTTTCCGATGATGCCGATTTAGACAAATTTTGAGACTGTAAATTTTTTTAGGTTTTATGGATCCACCTGGATCATCCTTAATCTATTATTAACTTAATATTGAGAGTAGATGTAAAAGATCTCTCAAATTCGTATATGAACCCTATTAAAATAATTCAAAGTGTCTTGATAATAAAAAAATAACTTAAAAACTTTAGAACTTTGTGTTGTATGGGAGAATATCCCTTCAATTTTTGAGATTAAAAAATCTTTTTATAGCATTTGAAGGGGAAAAATATCAAAATGAAAATACAAGTCGTCCGCATGGAACACACTAAAGGGGCAAATGAATATGTTGACATGGTGCACTTTTTTATATAAATTGTAATAATAAGTTATGTAAAATGTTGTTAGGTTATATTAAATGGTGGTAATGTAGTAAAAGTAATATTATGAAAGTGATTGCCATTATAAAGGTCAAATTTATTGTAAGTAATATTAGTAAATTATATTTAAAGTTTATTTTTAAAATATAACTAATTTGTTCAAAGTGGAGCTAGTTATTATTAGTTTATGCAAAAGGTGGTTAGGTTTAATTTTATTCGTGGGTAACAAATGAACCAATGAGATGATAGAATTAAAATAGTGTGACCAAATTTTCTAATGTATTTTTTTTCTAAATTTAATTGAAAACGTCAAAATTAAGTTATCTATTATTCTATTAGATAATAGTTATGGAAAATAATTTTAGTGTTATGTAAGCTATGTAGTCCTTTAATTATTTTTATTTTGATAATAAAATATTTGTATTTAGAAACCTATATTGGGAAACCTCTAGCCACTTTTTATATTTACCTATTTTATCACATTGGAAAACCTCTATATAATCAATTGAGCACAAGCCTTAGTGTTATGTATGGAAATTAACGTGAGATATAAGAAAATAGTTCTAAATATTGTAGATTATGAGAGAGGTCTTGAGTGAGATAGTGAAATGTGTTATAATGAAGCTTTGTATCGAAAGATTCCAAAGAAAGTATTTTCTTACCATGTTTTTAAGTCCATAATGTGGTGGTACAACACTCACAAGGGTGGTGAAATCCATTTACTTCATTAGATTTCTTCTAAATGTAGTATGATTTAGAATTTGATAAATGGGAATGAGGTCTTGATGTATGTTCTTTAATCTAACACTAATTGATGTTGTTTCCCAAATAAGACATACAGGATACTACTTATCATAGCCTTGGGATGTAATATAAAAATTAGAATATATTAAATCTTGCAATAAAATACTAAGAAAATTCTAGCATTAAAGCAAACAACTACTTGTAGATTATCACTCAATATGACCCTTAATCTCAAACAATCCAATACTGAATCTCATTTTCACAAGCTAGAAAGGTTGTTAATAAATCAAACTAAAAATTTATGTCTAATTTACCTCAACTAGCTCCAATAAAATGACACATGAGACTAAAGTTTAAAATCCTGAAACATCTTAAATACATCTAAAATTGTTTTGAAAGATGTAGAAACTTTAAAATGAATGAATAAAATGAATATAAAAAATTAAGACACTCTAAACAAACAAAGTAATATTATCTACTACTATAATGATGAAATGCACTCTATTCTTTTAATGAACAAGAATAATTAGCTGATAGCTGATAGGAAATTTATTGTGGGCTTTGCCCACTGGAATTGTCTCACGCCTGAGAAATTCCATCAGAAAATGTTTCACCGCTAATGTAAAAGTCACCAATCACCGCTAATGTTTCGATCAAAAAAATCTCGCCCATCTCCACTTAAACTCCAACTTCCATTTACTGCACGAATAGATTTCAGTTCTGGAAAATGTTCTACCATGGTAGGGAAAGATAATGGTGGAGTTACAATGAGCATTGCAGAGGCCTTGATAGATTTGGAAAAGAAGCATCTCATGCATAGAGGTTTTGGTTTGGCATTGCAGTTGACGAAGGAGGAGAAGCATAGGTCAAGAACTACGAGGTAACAAAATTTTGCACAATGCATCTATGCTTCTAATTTGCAGCTCAGTTTGTTTTTAGGGTTTCAATCCTAAGGAAGTATTCACCCTGACTGTCTCGGCTAAGCATCCGACAATGCATGCATTTTCATTTCAAGTGAGCGGGGTCACACTTATATTTTCTCTTTGATTTGGTATGTTTTCCCCATTTATACTCTGAAGGGTTTTTCTTTTTAATTTATATTTTTGACATTGAAATCTTCCCATCTAGGTCAACATTCGGCTCAAATGTCACGAATATCTTCTAGTCAAATTCACCCTACACTTGGACTCATGTTCTTTGCAAGGTATGGTGTATCCTCTTAATCGGGGACTATATTTGTTCGGTTTCTTCCCTATATTTGAACTACAGACATTGTCATGCAAGGATGGAAGATTTTATTCCTCTTGGACTTATCTCTCTCATGTCAATGGTATTAGCAATATTTTATCTAATTTTAAGACTTTTATCTTGTTTCACTGGGATTCAAATTTGGGGCTTCATTATGGAAATTCCAAGGTCTATTAAGGAGAACTCATCCCATTGGATAAGGAGTTTCACAGTATTTCATTCATTCTCAACATTATTATCATGCATCATACAGATGCAAACCTGTGGCTTCACAATGAAAGTTTCAATGCTTGTACCACCTGAGCTCATCCCATTGAGTGAGGGAATAAACATTACTTTATCCAAATTTAGCATTCTATCAAGGGTCATGCGAATTTAAGCTGGAGTTATGTTTTTAAAGACTCAAATACTTTCACCACTTGAGGTTATCCAATTTGATGAGGGGATTCGCATTTTGAATCTGCACTTTATAATGAAAATAAGGTTTTATAAAGTTCATTCTCTTACATGTCCTCACACAAGGGTTAAATAAGTGTTAGTTAATAGGACCCAGAAGGATCTTTGGCAACCTTGGTATATATGATTCCGTGAATTGGTTTTTCTTAGGCATTCCATTCCCTAATACCCTTGCACTTGTTTATATTTACATTGGGTATATTTTGTAGACATTTTGCAGATTTAGTTACATGGAGAGTGTACAAGAATATTGTTGCAAGGTCATCTTCGTGTCATCAACAAAATTCAATGCAGACTAGGTGTATGTGGGATGATCCCTTCCCAACCTATGTTTTCACAGCTCATACCATTATTGGTGGGAGTAGCTAGACGCTTCAACCTTAATAGATGCAGAAAATATGGACTATACTTGGACAACAAATAATTTTTTTTATCTATGACTTTTGTCTTGGCAGTGAGCATTTTGCCCATCTACCTGTTGAATGCAGATTTTCAAGAATACAATTTTAATCACCCCTGCCATAGAATATCATAAATATTTATTCTTTAGTTCTCTTATTTACAATAAAAAAAAAATCAAGAAAATATCTTGACTGTGACAACACTTTTTAATCTACCTGCATGAAATAACCTATTGTAAAGCTCCCATTAAATGGCATAAGTAGGGAGGATGTTGGAAAAGGTTGTGGAATTTTGTTTCATGCCTGCCAATTGCATTTGCTTGAAAGTTTCTTAAGGATTTTTAAGAAATCCATTTTGTGTATATTTATCAATTATTGCAATCCCCAAGGACACATCTCAGAGGCATTCTTCAAGCACTTTATGTGCCTTGTCTATGCTTCCACATTTTGCATACATGTCTTCTAGGGAAATTTCAAACATGTCTATTTTGAAGCTAATCTAAGAGGTTGATATTTTTCCTGATGATGTACATACTTCCTATAGAGATACAAATATGCCTAAAATCCATATTAAATGATTAAAATAGACACAACTAATATTATAGTCAAACTACATATAGACCCTAATTCCATCCCCTCTCATCATATCCAATCACATACAACCAACCATATACAAAGAATAACATAAACCATGTTGCAAAAAGTTACAAACGGGGATCAATGTACAACCACCATATACAAAGACCAACTATAAACTATGCTAGAAAAAGTTCCAAGTGGTATGACGACAAATGAAACATTCATCACCATAGTCTGTATTGTTCTCAAAGATCTATTTGTTTATCTTTACAGATCATCATTTCGGTTTTCTATAAATATGATGATAGTGTATATTTGCAGTGTATGTAAGTTCTAGATTGTTTGGTTTTTAACACAAAAAATGGAAATGAGAATAAAGATTGCTAAATAGAGGAGTGCATCATATGGGCCTGTTGTGTGGAAATTTATAGGAGAGAGAAAAAGAGGAGACCCAACCACAAATTGTGGGAAAAGTAGCACACAAAGGATAGATTGACCTATGACCCACTAATAAAGAAGCATGGTGTCCATCTGCAGGGAGAAGAAAAAACAAGAGAACTCTAGGGTTAACATACTTATTGGAACCTTGCAAGCCACAATAGTAGCATGACCATACTTGATAACAAAGTGAAAATATGGGCTTACGCTTACACTCCCATGGATGAACATCTTATTCCAATAGGGCTTATTGTGCCTATAAGAGGAACCCCCTATTATTTTAATAGGGAAACCACTATTGGGAGCATAATCAAGAATGTGCCTGGGGGTTATGATATAAATATGGTTCTGGACCCTCCAAAGAGGAAGAATGGTCTGAGACATGTTGTAAGAGCAAAGGATAATTCCGGTGGAAGGATTCTGAATGTGTGGAAAAATGCACCGGGCTTGCAATTTTACAGTTCCAAAATGCTGAAAAGAACTGTTGGAAAAGGAGGTGCAAGTTATGGGAAATATTTAGCCTTGGCCTTGGAGACCTAGACCTTCCCTAATGGTGTCCACCACCCAAACTTTCCAGATATAGTTTACAATCCAGGGGAGACCTACAGTCATACCATGGTGTATAGATTTTTAGTGCAGAAATAAGCATCACATGTTCACTGTGAAGGAAACTTAATAGGGCTTGTCGGTCTATCTAATAAATGTAATGTTTAGAGATACTACAGATGAGAATTGTAGGGACTTCCATTGCAAACTATTTTTGAAAATTTCTTTCAAGAAGAAAATGTATATGGATTTTCTTTCATGAAATATTTTTTTAGGCTTTCTTCATTTTGTTAAATTCTTTTCATCATCTAGTACAAATTACATGATGGGAATAAAATGCACGGCTTATCTTTTCTAAAATAATCTTGCTTTGGCTTTCTTTATTTTGTCAGCAAATTCTTTCTTCATTCTATATATTATTTTCAGTAAAAACCACCAAGGTTTTTCTAATGCTAAAAGACTAACGTGTTCTCATTATCATGTTGTAGAACTTAAAAGCATGTTAAAAGCTAACATGTTCTCAATATATAGGAACATAATGTAAAACTACAAAACTTGAACATTTTCTTGTATTTGTGTTTGCAACTTTATATACAACATTTTTTGCAACTTAGGATAGTATTCCTTCAAAGTTTCAACTACCATTTAAACAATTACTATAGCTTACCAAAAAGGCATTCTTCTTCAAATGGCAACAACCAAAAGGTTATCCAGATTCAAGAGCATGTAAAGTTTATCCAAGGCTAAGGGCATAGAATTTACAATGGCCATCTCTCTTATCATAAAACTATAAGCTCTTGGACATTTTCATGTGATTGAAATGATATATTCTATTGATCATCTTTTTTGTGTTCCTAGATTTTTGGTGATGAAACCCTACAGATTCAAGAAACCCTCATTGGAAAGTATGGCTAAGAAATTGGCTAAGTAATATTTCTACCATCAATAATCAAAAGAGTGGTGATGACTCAGGAAAAGTTGCAAGAAGACAAACCATCACAAGAAGCTAGCAAAAGTGATATTTACTACCATGAAGAATAACAACTTTACTTTTCTACTTCAAAATTTTAATTCTTCCTTAAATAAATCTTCACTGAAAAGTTTGTGTGTGTTCAGAATCTAATCTCTCTCAAGCAGACAACCCTAATGTGCTCTCCTTCTTTGTTAATGCCTATAATTGTCTTCCAATCATCCCTGATTTGCTTGTAGAGGGAAAACAAGAATAATGTTTCTTCAAAAAACCATCAAGATAAAATTAAAAGAGTCAGGAAAAATATGCACAAACAAAAGAAAATAAACCTTATCATAACATTTTACCTTAATATTTTGCACAAATTATTTCTGCACAGCAATGTCGATGAGCAAAAAGGAGCAAAATATGTTGGAAAAACTCCTTCGATTGCTACTTCAATCCATTCACATAAGCTAAAACTTGTACAAAACACAATGGAAGGAAATATTTTAAAGAGCACAATGGCAGTGAGGTTACCATAGTGTTGGTGCCCTAACTGTAGTTTTTTTTAGATGCATATCCAATGGCGGTGTTGTTAACAAGGTGTAACGAGGCGTGTGAAGTGCAGTTGTGAAGTGCCACAGTGTTGGTGCCCTAACTGTAGTTCTTTTTACATGCATATCCAATGGCAGTGTTGTTAACAAGGTGTAACAAGGCGTGTGAAGTGCAAATGTGGAGTTTGGCTTTATACCTACCAATTGAATTTTCTTGAAAGTTTCTAAGGCCTTTTCAAAAAATAAATTTTGTGCATATTCTGCAATTATTTCACTATCAATTTGACATAATCCCTCAATTTATAGTGACTATGTCACTATCAATTATGTCCATGTATGGGTGGAAGTCCAATCCCAAAATAGTAGATCCAGCTCATAGCATTTTTTTGGCAAAAAAATTTAAAATATGCAAACTTATCTTCCAAGTGTTCTCCAAATAGATAGTTCATCTATTGGAGGGATTTGCACATGTCCTATTAACAATCAATACATATACACAATGAATATATCCAGTTTCTATTATGTTAGTTGAACAAATAAATACTATTAGAAAAAGAAAAACTTCTCTTTCAAGAATACTCCAATGAGTCCAAACAATGAAGGAATGCCTATCGTTGGGCTACTCACATGGCTTGTTCATAACTGCTATATATAGCAAAGGAAAAGGAATAGGAATATATAAATTTTGCAAGGAATGGAAAACTTCTCTTGTAGGTATATCTATTGTTGCAAACCCATATGGTGGTAAGTCTACCATTCTAGCATACACACACACTGACTATCTAGCTTATATTACTCTTTCAAAGTACATGTAATGCCAAACTTTCCTTCTGGGTCATAAATCTGCAACTACAGGACAACTGCAAGTTAGGAGCCAGAGACTAATGAACAAGCCTCTGACCATACTCAAAAGCATGCATGCAAATATAAATTTGTCTCCATTTAGACAACCCTCGGGAATTAGAATTCAAAAAAATCTTCCATAGATCTACAAAAAGCCATAGATTTTAAATGGAAAACCTTCAAACCAATCATGCTAGAAGCATGCATAAAAATTAAAAATTTTCTCATCCAGATAACCCTACAGAATTATAAATTGAAAACTAATCTTCCATATATTTGCAAAAACCACAAATTTTAAATAGAAAACTTGCATAACCTTGAAACATGCAAATTTAAATTGTTCACACATGCAAAACACGATGAGTTTGCAACCACAAGATTCACAATTTTAATGATTGAATATCACAAATCTGTAACATGTAGATCTAAACATACTATGAATTTGCAAATTCAAGTACATGCATTCAAAGGATTGAGGGCTAAACATGCGCTCCAAGTCACCATATTACAAATTTCACAAGTTATACCAAGTGAATGCTTGGGTCACTAATATGAATGCAAATATTATTGTATGCTCCTTAATAGCTTTTTGAATGCATCAATATTAACATATTCAATCCAATTCTAGGTGCACCTAATTTTCTCTCTTAGCTCAAATGGCCATAAGTGGCAAAATAAAAATTAAGATCATATCGATGTTGTATCAACAGATTTAGAGGTGAAAGTGATACAACCAAAGAGAGTTTTAAGTTTTTTGAATCCAAAACAAAATAAAATATCAAAATGTGGTTTAGTTGACAAAAATACACAAACATAAATAATAAAAGTGAGAGAAAAAAATGGATCTGGATGCAAGGGCAGTGAAACCCTATACAAGGGGTAAATCATTTTCCACCTGATTTATCTCAAAACATGAGAGGATTCCATAACTCTCCTAAAACAAAGAAAACATGAATCTAACAAATCACATAAATTTGAATGTCTTATCACACTCATATTTGAAACATAGTTAGTAGACTTGGTGAGTACTCGATGAGTCGCGAAATACTTGCCAAAAATTTTGATGGTGAGATTTTGACAATTTTCAGTGAGTGCTTGCTAGGTACTTGGCAAGCCTGAGACCTTGACTTACTCTGCAATAAAAGAATGTGGATTAAGCATTCCAAAAATGTTGTGCTTTGGCTCTATGAGCATTGCTTTTTTCCTTTCAAAAAATTATGAAAATGGTGTGTGTCATGAAGGTCTATGTGGTTTTGAAGGTCTTCATTTGGGCTTGGTGGCAAGGGCTCCACCCCTCGATCCTGCCTTATTTTGTGAACCATCGTACCCCACAAGGGGCATTGCCCCCAAGTCCCCACCAAACTCATTTGATACATTATGTAGTTGTATTTTGCAGGAAATTTATGTTTATTAAATGTTTCAAAAATTTAAGTGTTTTCTTAGTTGCCGAGTTTTTTCGAGTCAGTTTTTTTTGGTTTCTTGAATTTGAGTCGAGTCCAAGTTTGCAAACTATGATTTGAAGCATGGTGGTGCTTTGGACCTTGTGGTTTAGCAACCAAAGCCATACATCCTCTTTCACAACAGCCAATAGCATCTTTAAAAGCAAAAACCCTTGGTTGCTTAAATAAGGAATGTTACTTCTTCAACTTGCCATCTTCCTTTCGGTAGCTATTCTAACTATTTGCATACACCATCTCCTAGCTCTTTGTATTTCATGCAATGCATTCCATCAATAGAAAAAATAAAATTTATAGTTGTTTCACTTTCTCTCTATTGCTTCCTAATACAAAACTCCCCACATTCATTCCAGATTGATTAATATGCCAGTGCTAATTGGTTCAACATGGATGATGCCCCTACAATAGCAATTAACTACACAAGCTGGATACTCATGGGATTCATCTTAAGCTTTTATGTTTATAAATACTAAAAAGATTGGTGGCAAAAGTACAATTATGTGCTTTTAGGTGGGTTGGATGCAGGACTTCCATTCATGGTCGTGCTACTCTGTGTGTTTGGGACAATATTTTATATTTTTAAAAATTCTACTACAACATTGTATAGAAAATAAAGAATATACTCCTTAATATATTTGCATATATTTTTCTATTAGTGTAATCCTTGCACCTCCTCCTGGTGCAAGTGCTAGTATATTTATATAGAAAATAGGACACTAATGCAGGGCGAAATAAAATAAGAGTTAGAAAACTTAAAAAGGCACAAAATAATATTTGAAAAGGGTAAAAGGCCATGTCAAATAGCTAACAAATGTGGGGACTATGTGGAATGATTAAGTAAATCTGGGGACCACGCGGAATGAGGCGTATCCTGTAGGGCCCACGCACCGGATGAAAAGGGTTCGTTGGGTCGGTTAGGCTTGGTGGGACCTTCCAATTCTACTTAAATATAACTTAATCATGGTCCCACAGCGTAAGTGTCACCATTTCGGATGCCCATGCCTTTTAAGCCTTAGCGATTTGCGTGCATATAGGGTTGATATGATTTCTATATTCTGCATTTTAATTGGCTGCTCTGCTGTAATATCAGTAATTTTATTTGCCTACGTACAAGGTTGACATGATTTCAATATTCCGCAATTTTTTAATTGGCTGCTTGCTATAAAATAACTAATTTGATTCTCCTGGAAGGCCGTCATGGGGTTCTGCACTCTTGGTGGAGCTCACAAATAAGTGCAGAGCAGGCCTGAAATTTGACGGTCACCCCTACCTGTCATATGAAAATTTTATGATGGTTTGGTCATTTAAATGTCTGTAAAAAAAAATGTTTAATTTATGATATTTTATATAAAATCTTTTATAAATGCAATATCTTGAAAAATCAGAAAACAATGATAATTATTAATAATAAATATAAAAATCTACTGTTATAATTAACAATTAACAAAAGTTTCTAAGTTCATATTAAAAACAAATCTTATTAAATATATTCTAAAAGTTAAAAATAATTATATTCTATTTTGAAAAGATTCTAAACTAATATATATTTTTATAATAATAATATAAATCACATATATTAATATAAAAAAAGATAACTATTATAAAAATCTCAAAGTTTCTAAATTCATATTAGAAAATATTTAAAAAAGTTATAATCTATTCTAAATAATTAATTCATCTTTTTATAATAAAAATTATAAAATGATATATATTACAAATATAAATATTATATTATATTTTGCTTATAATATTTTTTTACGGTTTAATAAAAATTTAGCAAGTCAAACTATACGGTCTAATAAATTTTATAGATGTAATATACAGCCTAAAATTGAAAAAATGATCAAATAGACCATCAAATTCCAGGCCTGATGCAGAGTCACGAGATGTGCAAGAGAAGCCCGTCAAAACATGGATGCCAGAGGACATTGAGGAAGAGAGTGATGTTCGCCCTTTTTACACTAGCAGTGTAACTAGATAGGTCTTGTGTTTCCAATCGTGGTGAATTATTTTCCACTATAGAATGGACAAAATAATTCAAAAAGTGAAAAAATGAATCATATCCATTACGTATGGAGGAAAACACCTGAAGCTTTTCCGTGATACAGTGCAATCTCCCTCCGAACAGCCATCAACCAGTGCAGTTGGAAGAGCATGGAAGGGAAAGAGTTTCCTACTTGGCGATTCACATCCTGTGGAAATAGATGAATCAAGTGTTCCACATAGCCATGGTGGGGATGGGTGGTACGGGGAAAAAGAGCATATGGTGATATGCCTGTTCCCATGGATTCACATAATATCACCTGCACATTAGAGAAGAGTGCTTGCATTGTGTGTTTTTTCTTAAATGGAAGTTCTTGCGATGAGCTTAGAGTAAATCAAAAGCATAAGAAATGCATGAAGTGCGAGTGATCATAACGCCTTGCTACACAAAAAAAGTTTATTTTCTCTCTTTGCTTTCGGCTTTCTCGCATCTCTGTTCTCTCGCTTCGCGCAAGGTTGTTATTAAAAACTTCATAACAAATTTTATCTATTATTTGTATAGTATGGTACAATGATTCTTGACAAACTTTTAATTAGATCATTCAATAACTATATATAAATTATGTGTGATTGCAGTGCTTTAAATATTAAAAAATAAATAAGTATAATGTAAAATCTTAAAAAAATATTAATTAGTAGCTATTTTTTTTGAAGTTTCTGTTGGGATTTTCATCAACCCAGCCATGGCTGGCTGGCAGGGAGGGCACAAGTTTCCGTCAGGATTTTCATCAACCCATCCTGGCCGGCTAACGGGGAGGGCACTCTTTTTTTTGTGGCGTTGTGGGCATTGGTTATTACGTGGGTTGGTGGCGGTGGAGAATGTTGTCATTGTAACGGGGAAGGTGAATGGTAAGTGTTCAACGTGGACTTTTGCAAATACGTGGGTTGGCGGTGGTGGAGGTGGTCTCCTCAAAAGGAGGAAGGTGAATGGTAAGTGCTTGCTAGCCCGATGGTTAATTCATTTTTTGGTTATTGTATGATGGAGGTGGACGAAGTAAATGCAGACCAACGAAGTGATGCGATATTGAATGTAGCAAACTGGGAAAGTATATTTTGATTAAGTTGTATTGTGCAAACACCAATTGTGGTGTTGGTTTCATGACAAATGACTGTGAAAAACATCATTTCCTTTGGCTCCATCGTTGGTTTGAAAGCATCTTATGCTAGATTGAAGATTGGTGTTCTCCAAAATCTGTAAGTCGTTTTACATGGGTGGTTTGTATGGATGGTTAATTTATTTTCTGTGTTCTTGTCAAATATTTTTATCTTTGGCGTTATACCCATTGTGGAGATTTGAAATAGAATATTGTTCTGCATCGATGAAGGAATTGTAGTTAAATGTTGTTTGTTTTGTGAAAAAATATGCTTAGGGTTAGTACTTTGTTTGTTGTTTGTTTATGGTTTTTTGTTATCTATGTGTATCTTTTGTGTTGCAGCCATCATGATAGCAGCAATTATGATTAAGTTGCATTGTTGAAATAGTTATTCTAGTATTGGTTTCATAGGAGGCCATTGTAAAAATCCTTGTGTGCGGCTTCGTCAGTGGATTAATAGTATACTATTGTAGAAAACTGTGTCCTTTGGCTCCATCGCTGGTTTGATAGGAGCTTGTTTGCTTGCAAACCGTTTTATGCGAGATTGAAAAATCTTGTTCTCCAGAATTTGTAAGTTCTTTTCCATGGTTAGTATACATAGGTGGTTTAGTTACTGCACAAAAATCTTCTTTCTTTGTTGAAAAAATATGGTTAGGGTTAGTTATTTGTTCGCTCTTGGTCTATTGTTTTGGTTGTCTGTCTATAAACCCATTTTCGAGATATGAAAGATACTATCATTCTCTTTCTTTCTTCTGTTGAAAAGTATGGTTGGGCTTTGTTATTTGCACATTGTTGGTGTATTGTTTTGGTTGTTTGTGTGTATCTTTGACGTTGTAGCCATTACCATGGCAACAATTGTATTTATCTATGTGTAGGGTTTAGGGTTGTATGAAAGCATTAACATATTGGAAATAAAATTACTTTGGTGGTTGTCCAATATTATTCTAGCAGGTCTTGGGTCTTTTACAATTTCTCTATTTGTGGTGATGTAGCTTGAATTTTCAATGAACCTTGTGGGGTTATATTGATTTTTACATGGGTGCTTTGCATAGATGATCTCCAAAAAATATGGTTAGGGGTAGTTATTTGTTCGCTCTTGGTCTATTGTTTGGGTTCTCGGTGTGTATAGCTATTTTGGAGATTTGAAAGAGATTATCATTTTGTTTCTTTCTTCCGTAAAGAAATATGGTTGGGTTGGTTGTCTATGTGTATCTTTGGCATTGTAGCCATTACCATGGAAGCAATTGTATTTATCTGTGTGTAGGGTTTAGGGTTGTATGAAAGCATTAACATATTCGAGATCAAATTACTTTGGTGGCGCTCCAGTATTATTTTAGTAGGTCTTTTACAATTTCTCTATTTGTGGTGATGTAGCTTGAAGTTTCAATGAAGCTTGTGGGTTTATACTATTTTTACATGGGTGCTTTGCATAGATGATTGATGTATTGTCAACGTCTTCTTATTTTATGTTTTTATCTTTTGTGTTATACCCATTTTTGAGACTTGAAGGAGATTATCAGTCTTTGGGGGTGGAGAGTGTGTAGTTAAATCTTCTTTGTTTCGTGAAAAAAATATGGATAGTGCTACTAATTTTTGGCTGATGAGTGTTATTCTAATACCTCTTTAAAAATTTCTCAATTTCTCTATAATATTTAGTGAAAGTGGCCCTTGTTTATTCATACATATGTAGACACATATATATACTTTTTGCATCTTTGCTACCATGCACATGGTTTGGTTTTCATTTTTAATGAAGCTTGTGGGGTTATACTCTATTAGACATGGGTGTTTTGCATAAATGATTAATTTATTGTTAATGTCTTCTTGTTATATGTTTCTTTTCCTTTATACATGTTACCATAGGAGCAATTGTAGTTAAATCTACTTTCTATCGTTGTTGGTCTAGGTTGTCTTGATTATCTCTGTATAACTTTAGCATTGCAGCTATTAGCATAGGAGGAATTGTAGCTATCGGTGTGTAGGGTTTAGGGATGTATGAAACCATTCATATATTGGAGATAAAATTATGTTGGTGGGTGTTTACTATTATCCTAATAGCTCTTTTTAGAATTTTCCTATTTGTATATGATATTTAGTATTAGGTGATGTAGCTTGAATTTTCAATGGAGGTTGTGGTCTTATACTGATGTTTGGATGGGTGTTTTACATACATGATTAATTTATTATTAATGTGTTCCTGAGTGATTTTTGTGGCCCTTGTTTATTCTTTGTAGTTATGGTTGTGCAACTTTGGGTTTTTATAGTTAAATCTTGTTTCTCTTACTGTTGCCCTCCTATTTAGATTATCTATGTATATATTTGGCATTGGGAGCTCTATTTACTATGGGTTTAGGGAAATTGCAGTTAAATCTTTTTCATTCCGTGAAAAAAATATGGTTGGGTGAGTAATATTTTTGGTGCTTGTTTATTGTTTGTAGTTATCACTATGCATTTTTGGCTTCATACCCATTGCTATAGGGGTAATTGTAGTTAAATCTTCTTAATTTTATGGAAAAATTTGAGCTGCATTGCCTCACACTAAATATTATAGAGAAATAGAGAAATTGTAAAAGAGGTATTAGAATAACACTAATGTAGCTTGGATTCTCGATTAAGTGTGTGTGTGTGTGTGTGTATATATATATAAGAAGGTTGTATCGATAATGTGATTTAATCAATATAGTTTCTCACACATTTTGCAATAGATCAATGTTAAAACTCTTGAGCCTACTATTGAAAGGAACAATTAGCAAAGATTGGGTCACATGAATAATAAATTAATCATTTATGCAAAATACCCATATAGACATACAAATATATATGCATGTAAACATATAGAGATCTATATATATACATGTATAGATATATACATATATATACATGTATATATACATGTCTACATAACTACAAAATGCATTAACCATCGGGCCAACAAGCACTTACCATTCACCTTCCCCATTACAACAACAACATCCTTCACCGCCACTAGCCCACATAATAGCCAATGCCCATGTCGCCATAAAAAAAAAAAAGTTCCCTCCCTTAACTCCCCCCAAGATGCTATAGGATGGAGCATAATATGATGATTTTAACAATTGTCTGTTGCTAAAGCAAGACCACACTTTCTATTTGCACAATGCATCTTAATCAATATAAAACCCTCAAACCTGCTATCAACAAGAACAATAACCACCGAACGAAAGGCATGAACATTAAATAATTTCGTATCAAACCAACACCACAATGGCTCTCTCGATAATGCAAGTTAATCAATATACTTTCTCACACATTTTGCAGTGCATCAGTGTTAAACCCCTTCACCCTGGTATCAAAAGAAACAATAAACAGAGCACCAAAGACACGAACAATAAATTAATCATTTATGCAAAAATACCCATGTGAAACATGCACATATATATATATATACATGTAAACATATGAACATATATATGCATGTATACATATATACGTATATATGCATGTACAAATATTCATGCATATATACATGTAAACATATACATACAAATATACATGAAATATGCATACATATTTACATGTAAACATATACATACATATACATACGCATCTGTATATAGATGAAATTAGTTTGCTCAGTGTTATATAGTAAATGTCTTTTCGTCGATATTTTATCCTTTTGGTATTTTCCTATAATATTGAGTGTCGAATAATTCTGCTTGGATTATGAATTGGCAAGTGAGTTGTTATATAGATTGGTCCAAGTATGATATAATTTTATCTCTCTCTTGCCTTTATATTTATTAGTGCTGGAAGCATATCTATATTTATTTTTTTGTTAAACAAGTGCAATCAAGGAAAATGTACATCATCATAGCACATGGATGGAATGATTAAGGAAAATATATTTTCAAATCTTTCAAAAGATCAATGCATGCGTACTTCCATGTCTATATATATGTATGTATGGATAAATATATGTACGTATGTTTTACTAATAGTTCTCTTACAATATCCCCATTTATTCTATAATACTCAATGGCAGATAATGCAACTGTTGTTATACAATTCCTCTATTTGTTAGCAGACTACAAAGAAGGCGGGCATCAAAGTAAAATGAAAAGCATGGCAGCTCAATGAATCTGCAAATGTATATAGGCAAAGGGAAGAATAAATTGTGTGATGATTCACAATCTACAATTTCCTCTTTGTAAGGATTTGAAGTGAAATAAATTAGAGGCATTTGAGGTGGCTAATTGTACAAAATGTGTATGGCACCAAAGATGCACGAAGTGTAGATATGTGTCTACATATGTATATATGTATATGTGTATATATATATATATATATGTATGTGTGTACGCATATATATATCTATATATATATATATATATGTATGTGTGTGTGTGTATTTGTGTGTATATATATGCATATGTATATGTATGCATATATGTATATGTCAAAGTAGATATATATGTGTGTGTATATGTATGGATGCATGTGTGTGTGTGTATATATATATATATATATACATATATTACGTGGTTTGGTGGTTGTGGAAGTTGTCACCTTGATACACGAAAGGTGAATGATAAGTGTTTGCTACTACGAGGATTAATGCATTTTGTTGTTGCAGTCTGATGGGGACTGATAAAGTAGATGCAATATTGAATGTAGTAGTGTGGAAAAGTAAACTTTGATTAAGTTGCATTGTTCAAACAACCATTTTAGTGTTATATATATATATATATATGTATGTATTCTTTCTCTATCATTTGTTTCAGCTCCTTCCATAAGAAACTCTTCATTATGGTGGCTTACGCCTTCTGTTGTCCATTTGGAAAAAGTTCTATGAGGATAATATATTGACTAGGTCGCATTGTTGTGTTGGTTTCATAGCAAAGCACTACCTCAGATGTGTGGTCCTTGCTGGTTTAATAGCATATTGCAGTGACAATGGCTCTTTCAACAATGCAACTTAATCAATGTGCTTCCTTGTACACTATGCAGAAAATGTGATGTGCATAGGGTGGAATTAAATATTATAGAGCAACACAAAAATTGTGGAACAACTATTGTAGAACAAATCCTCTTGACGGTTTTTCTAATGAAAATCACGTTGGAAACTTCAAACAGATAAGAAACCCTCTACATATCCATATATATACAATCCCTCCTATTTTAATTTGTGTGGTTCTTCACTGTTTCCCTAATAGTCCTATTAGAAGTTCTATTTTTCTCTATAATACATGTATATATGTATGTATACATGTATATTTATGTATACATGTATATGTATTAATGTACATATATATATGTCTGTATATGTGTGTGTGTGTGTGTGTGTGTGTGTGTGTGTGTCTATGGGAAAGTATACTGCAAAATGTGTGGGAAAATATATTGGTTGGGTTGGTTTGTTGAAATAGCCATTGTGGTATTGGTTTGATAGAAAACTATTGTAAAATTCTTCAAATATAGAAGAGTTTCCTGCAATTGATAATGAGAATGTGGGGCTTGTCTCTTTAACAAAAGATATTTGTAAATGTTGCTCATTGGTGAATAAGTATTGCACGAAAAATTATGAAACTAGAATTACAATGCAGTTGTTACATAGAATGGTTGTGTTTTATTAACATGTTTCATGATATTCTTCTTCCCTCATTTTTTTGACTATCAATAATTTTCATGATATTGTTTTCCACTCATCTATTTGAAGCTACCTATGGCAGAGTATTTTATTGTTCTTGTAACAAGGATTGTTTTGTAATCTCTAACATGCTTAATTTGTTTGGATAGAAAATGTTATCATTTAGATATATGGTTGTATATATAGATAAATACATACATGTGTGCATATGGATATATATATCTGCTTAATTGTGTTTTCCAAAATATCTAAATAGAGGCAAAATTGAACCCATATATGTATTTAAGGATTTCTATTCTTGCTATTCTATATTCCATTGTTTCTATTAAGAAAGATGAATGAGCAAGTAGCAATGTATACAAATTCTTGCATATAGGAGTTTATACAAATATAGGAAGAAGATTGTATGCATTCTAAGTTCTCCACAAGCTGGTATTGAATGTTGGAATACATTAATCTTTGATTTTTTACTGTGGTATAGAGCTTTCAATGAGTCAACTACGGTTGCAAAATTCCTTGCCTTTAAAGGATTCTACAACTATCTCTGTGGAGTTGGGGTCCGTGGATGGGTCTCTAGAGCCCCCAAAAATTGATTTGGTGTCAACTTGTACAACTGATGTTGTGGAGTCCAGCTTTGAGGATGCCATCCACCAGCCTACAGACTTTGATTCTGTAAGTTTTCCTTCCCCTTTCATTGTACCTGTTGCAAGCTTACTCTTATTATTTCCTATACCTTTCTTGATGTTGTTGCTAGTAGAGGATATAGATATGAAATTAGAGATTCACTGATCTTTTAGAGGATATAGATATGAAAGTAAAAATGCATTGATCTTTTTGAGCACATAATAATGTATCTCTTTGCAACCTCCATTTTCCTTGCTCATTTTATTAATTTCATGTGATGATCTGCATTTTTCTTGATTGCACTTGTGTTTGTAGGATGCAAAGATCCAAATTTGACTCCATTTGCAATTCCTTCTATCAATGCTAACGATGTTGTTCCCTTTACGGTCCTCCAACTTTTTTCCTTAAAAAAATTTGGTGGTCATGAAGGGTAGGTTGAGCGATACAAGGCTATCTTGTCTGATGGCCACCATTTGCAAATAAGAACTCTGCCTTCCAAATATGATGATATGTTGTTTATAGGTGCCTTGAAAATAGGGTTCCTTGTATGTTTAAAATATTACGTCTGTAGGAATATCCAAGATTCAAGGTGGGTTGTGTTGTTTGTTGTATATGCTAAATAATTCTCTCTTTTTTATTTATGCCTCATATAATTTGTCCAATACATTGTTTTGCTTCTTTTCCAGGGCCTTAATCATATCCAAGTTAGTTGTAATTATGCCTGATTGTCAAATTATTGGGACCCCTAGGTATTTGTTCAAGTAACAAGAAGAGCAAATGTTGGCACTTGACTCACCTTCCCCTTCTAAACGAGCCCCTAAATTTGGTCTGCAGGTGTCCCCTAAAAAACAAAACAACCCTCCAAAAGTCAGCCCTATAAAAGCTTTGAACATTTATCAAAATGTTTGGACAGTGAAAGGGCATGTAACACATATTAGGGAGATGCATCATTTTCAAAAACAAAGAGGTGAAGGGCAACTGTTTAGTTTTGACATTATAGATGTGGAGGGGAAAAAAATACGTGTTACTTGTTTTGATGATATTGTTGAATTGCATTATGGCCAAGTTGAGGTGGGGTTTACTTATTTAATATCGAGAGGATTGGTTAAGGAAGCCAATAAAAGATTCAATAAATTAAATAGTAATCTTGAGATTTTTTTGGATGAAAAATCAACAATAAAACAATCTGAAGATGAGATTCCTCTCCCAAAAAAAATTGCTTTTGTGCTGGTTAGTGAAATAAGCAACTATAGTGATAACAACTTTGTTGATATTATTGGAATTGTAGTGCATGTTAGGTACATTTCAACTGTTCATAGGAGAAACGGATCTAAAACAATCTAACAAACCGTTAAACTATATGATGTCTTCGCTTCTCTCATTGATGTTAATCTATGGGGCACAAGCTGGCAAGAAAAAGGTGATACCTTGCACAAGATGTATCTTTCTGGTGAAATAGTGATTGTTGTTGTCTATAGTGGCCGTGTAGGCTACTTTAATGACAAAGTTATCAACACATCAACAAGAACAGTCCTTGAAATTAACCCTTCTATTCCTAAGGCAAACACTCTTAGATCCAAGGGGCCAATTAAAGTAGACCAACTAGCTTCAACTTCTTCTGCACCTCGAAGGTTGCATCCTTCAAATGATAGAGTCACTATTGCATTTATCTTAAACAATTGACTTCATTTGGGAGAAACTGTTGAAGCCATTTTCAAAGCAACAAAACCATTCAAATTGCAAAAACTGAGTCTTTTTGTTACCCTGCTTGCCCCTTGTTGGTTAATGGTAAAGAAAAATGCACACACCCTCATGCTAATGTTTGGTTTTGTGATCATTTCCAGATGGAAATTGAGGAATGCAGCTATCGATATCTTCTACAGTTAAAGCTGCAAGACCATTCAGGCAGCCTTTGATGTGTTGCTTTTGATGAAGCTACCACTAGTTTGTTGCAGATTCCAACAAAAGACCTCTATGCATTGCAGGACAACTCTGACTCTACAACAGATCCTATTGCTCTTATTAAAGGCCTTGTTTGTAACGAATATATCTTTACTGCTTTTATTAGAACAGAAACGTATAATTCAAAGGAACACTTGAAAACAACGATCGCCAAAGCAACGAAAGTTGATTTCGGAGTAGAGTGTAAACTATTGCTTGCAGATATAATGAAGATATATACTCCTGCTATAGAAAAAGGCTCCACTAGCGAGCCTACTCTTTGATTGCTCTTTTGCACTTCTGATCATTTCTCATAGCTTTGACTTTTAAATGCTGACTACGACATGCTGAGACTTTTGTTTAAGAAATATGGACACAATTTATACCTATGCTTGCATCTACATATTTGCATATTTATTTACCCACCATCTTTTTTTATTATACCATGGTGCATCGATTTTGCTATCATTCTTGCTTTTGAATATTTCAAATCAGTTCGATGGTTATATGACATGTTTACACATATTAGAATTTGAAATACAACTGAACAATTTATTCCCACATATATTTCAAATATTTTCTATATGAGCAATACTTGACAATATATTTTAATATACATTAAATATTTTTTATATGGCTAATCATTGAGATTATTTACTTCTTTATGTAACATTTAAAATCTGCATGAATTGTATAAGTTTTTTCATTATGCTAAAATGAAGAGTGATAAATTATTTATTACATCAGTTTAATGACATTGTATTTGATTTAAAGTTTCTTTGAATGCTAATGACTCTTGGTTCTTTGTTTGCATTCACATACAAATTTAATAAAAATATTTATATATGTGCTTCCAGCTCTAATGAATATCAAAAGTAGGACAGAGATATTTACTTATGTCATGCCTAGACCAATCTATATAATAGTTCACTTCCCAATTCAATATTCAACCTATTATAAAGACATTTAGTATTTGAGAAAGGAAAGTATGAAAAACCTATTAAAAAGACATTTAATATATAATAGTTTCCTTCACAATTGTATATTTATGATTTCTTTACAAAACTTATTCACCGAGGAGGAACATTTAGGGAGATCGTCTATTTAAGAGGTAAGGTCCAGGTTGTCATTAAAAGTTGTCAAGAAGACAAGCAATAAACAAAGGGCAATAAGTATGTTTTTAGGTATATGTATATGTATATGTATATGTATATTTATATGTATATGTATATGTATATGTATATGTATATTTATATGTATATGTATATGCATATTTATATGATATGTATATTTATATGTATACGTACATGGGTATGTGCAGGATCATGATGGGCCAAAAAGTGCAAATATGATGGGTATGTGGCTGATGACTTTTCTTTTACCCAAAATTGATGAAACGAAAAGGGTTTTTAAAGGAGATTCTCAGCTTTCCACCAATATAAATTATGCTTTACTTTGAATTTAATAAGTAATTATTATTCATTTTCTATTCAAATTACAACTAAATTCCTGATTGATAGACTAATTGAAAAACATCTATATCTTTCAAATGGTATCACATTTTTTGAATCCAAAACATGCATCACATTCTATGCTTCACATATTATAGGATTAAAAAACAAAAAATTAAATTTCATGAAGTTTTGACCAAGTTAAGGTGGTCAGACATATGAGTTTTTTATATTTTTTAAAATTTGTAATAAAAAATTCATAGTTAATTATTTACTTGGAAACAAATTATAAAAAATATGCATCACATCAGGACATGAGTCCTCTACTTATATCTAAAATCTTATAAAAAAATATTATCATTTCATTGTGGTTACAGTGGTCAGACAGACACCTACTTCTTATATTTTTCCTAAAATTTAAGTACTACTGCATTGAAATTTCAAATTTACACCAAATAGATTTTTTTTTTTTTTAAAAGCCTAGTAGTTTAGAAACTACATTCAATTTTCTATAGATTCTATTCTTACATATTTTTAAAATAATATAGAGAACTTATTCAAATTTTTATGTCAAGTTTCCTAACTCCAATTTTTCTAATTTTTTTGCCACTTAAGGGCCTGTTTTTTCCATGATGATCCTGCACATACCCACATGTATGTATATGTATATATGTGTGTATGTGCATGTATATGTATATGTATATGTATATGTATATGTATATGTATATGTATGTATATGTATATGTATATGTATATGTATGTGTATATGTATATGTATAATGTTGATGTATAGAATTCTATGTTTGTACTCCTTTCACACATATATAGTCTTCTATATATTCCATTTTTTCCTTTGGTTGCATTCCTCGGTGGGTGCAAAATGGTCAAAACCTCCCATGCACTTCCACTGCTTCGCCGATTGGATGTTCAACAAGTGATGTGTCCTACAATCTTCACTACATTGTAGATGTATTATTGTTCTAAGTTATTTTCCCTATGTATTTTTGGCCGTTTCATAGACACCTAACCACAGATATATATTTTCATAATTTTGTTTTCTAAATTTATTATTTACTAGCTTATTGGTTTAACAGGTCCCTTGTTGCAAGGCTAGAGATCCTTCATTGCAAAGCAAAGTTGTACGCTTGCCCTTTTTCTTTTTACATGGTTACATACATTCCAAAACATTCCAAAATCGGGTATGTTTATACAGTTATTCCTTTATAGTATACTTTCTGATATTGCAACATTGAATATAAAGTAAACTCTCCCACACGCCAACATTCAATATTGCATTTACTTCATCCGCTGCCATTGTGCAATAGGAGGAAAGATTGGGCCTTGTGCGGAAAAACACTTCCATTCACATTTCCCATATCTAGTGCACCATTCTCAACCACTCCCAGCCCACATAATAACCAACACCCACATAACCAGATAAAAAAAATGGTAGCCCCATTGCCCCCCTGCAGTTGCCTGTCACCGACAAATCTAATTTTCCACTATGTTGGCAAAAACCATAATGGTGACTTCAAACAAAAAACCCCAACCTATGTAATTGCTAAACCCCACCAATCTAGTATATGTATACATGTATATATGTGTATATACATGTATATATATATAGATGTATATATATATATATATCTAATGTGTCTATATATATATATATAGATAGATGTATATATATAGATGCAATGTGTATATATATATATATGTGTATGTATGTACATGTATGTATGTATGTATTTATGTATGTATAGTGTACGTCCTGCTAGATGAGTAGTTTGCATAAATGGTTAACTTATTGTCTATGTGTTCTTGTCAAATTTTGTATCTTTTCCATTTTACCAACTGTTCATATTTAAAAGAGATTATTCTTCTGTATGGATGGAGAAATTGCAATTATATGTCCTTTCTTTTGCTAGAAAAATATGCTCAGGGTTAGTAATTTTTTTGTTGTTGGTTTATGGTTCTACTTATCTATCTCTATTGACCAATAAGGAAGATTTAGGTAGATCCTTTGTTTTAGAGGTAACCTCCATGCTTTTAGTAAAAGCTAATCCTTGTTGCCGACAATTCCAATTCGCATCTACACTAATGAAAAACCTAGTTGAGAATTCAAACAAAAACCCCGAACCCATGTAATTGCTATGCTCCACCCTCGTTCCAAAAAACACTTGCCACTCAGCTTCCACCTATCCAGCCAGCCCATATTTATATATAGAGAACTAGGGAAATTGTAACACAATTGTATCAACATCAACAAATGTGTGTATCCTTCCAACTTCCCAAATCAATTATTCAAACCCAGTTCCCCAAGACAGTGCCTATTTTCTCTATGTTATGCAACAATTATGTGATGCCATGATCTGTGCAAAATCCATATAGCACCACAAGCTTAATTGGAAATTTAAGCTGCATTGTTTGGTATTCAATATGATGAACAAAAGATTTATATAAAATACCCATGTAAAATGACTTATAGACTTCATAGCATAACAGTTTGAAAACTATCAGGTCTATTATAGAATGGAGCTAAGCATGACTATTCTTACAATAGCCTCATATGCAAGCAACACCACAATAGCTCTTTCGACAATGCAACTTAACCAATACATTTTCTTGCCTTGCAAAGAAAAAGAACAACGACAAATAACAGATTGTTATAGCAACCTTTGAATAGATGTCAAAAAAAGAGTATCATGCAACATATTGGTAGAAGCCAAGTAGTCTATGTAACAATCGTAAGGCATATTAAGATGATACTTAAGATTCATATGTATGCCACTCTCTAGTGTTTCCCTGTTAATTCTTTTACAATTTGCCTATTTCTCTATATTATCTAATGGTAAATAGTGGAGCCCAACTTTACAATATAAGCATGTATATATATATATATGTACACACATGCATATATATGTATCTATATATGTACATGTATATATATGTATGTGTATAGATGTATATGTATATATATGTACATGTATATATATATATATATGTTTCCATATATGTATATCTATTTATATATGTATATATATGTATTGTGTTGTAATCGCACATCAGAAAGTAAATGCAATATTCAATGTTATAGTGTGGGGAAGTGTACTACAAAAATATGCTAGAAAATATATTGGTTCAGTAGCATTGCCAGAAGAGTCATTCTGGTATTATCAATATGTTGCAATCACTCCTATCTTAATATGCAATTGGGCAATAAAATTACCAACCCTGAGCATTTTAATAGAAGAACCTAGATATAACTACTAATTCTCCTATACGAGTATTTTAATATATCAATCAAGGAATTGAGTACATATAGATATGTGCATATGTATCTATCTATCTACTAGGGCACTCAATACAATTTTCCACTTCGTGTGTGATATTTGCTATCAAACAAGTGTTGTTCTAATACCTGTTATATAATTCCTCTATTTGTTTTTCAATATGTACTATGAAATAATGTAGCTTGCATCTTATATCAATATGTTTCATGATATCCTTTTCCCCTCATATGTTTGAAGGTTTATAGATACTTCGCAATTAAATGCTCTCTTCTTAGCAAATAGCAACTTCAAACAAATAGCCTATTGGCTAAAGATATAAAGTTCAACACATAAGAGACAATTCAACTATTGCTATCTTTTACAGTTAAAGTTGCAGGCACATTTAGTCAACTATTACATATATTACTTGTGTTGTGTCAATATGTTTTATTATATTCTTTCCTTTATTGTCCATTCTTCTATATATTCCACTTACTAGTTTTTCTCTAACCGTCTTCAAATTGTATTATGCTTTTTCTTTACTACAATATTTCTTCTCCATGTACTTCTAAACCCGTAAAAAATTGTACAATGTTATAGAGTTTGGTTCACAACACCTTTCAATCACCGCACATATATCTGAAGACAACCATGGGTTTACTGCTTTTTGATTCTATCATTTTATATTTGTTGCTACTTATACACATAGACACACAAATTCTCAAATGCACTTTCCCATCAAAATGAAATACTCTATTCTATTCATTGTATTTATTCTATGTGTATTTTTCCCCTTTCTAATCTTCCAAAAAAGCATTACACATCGATCTATGTGGCTATGAATAGCAACCAAACACCATTCTCTTTTGCTTTTGAGCAGACAAGTTCAAACTGCTCATAGCATCACCCTATTTATCCCCAGAAGCAAATGAGAGTGGTCTCTATTGCTTCATTCCACTAAAGCAAGCGATTTTTACAGTACTCTACTATTGACACAACACCACACCACCGACCACTTGCAATTTTTCCATGCTCCACATTTCCATGAAAGAACTCAGGTAAAGTCACTCCCCATATAAGTCAACAAGGAAAATATTTAACTGTGATCAAACCATGCATAGAGAATGATTATGCCTTTCAACTCTCCAAAATGGGCTTCACAACAAAAATACAAACAAATAACAATGAATATTTCTTGCACACAACTGTTTGCCAACATGCCATTTATTCAAAATGTTCCATTTTATAGATCTTTCTTTTTTTAACAAATATTGCTAACCTCTTTCACTCTATATCTAAATTATTTACTTTATAATGTTGGATAGATACAATAGACATTCAAGAAAATTACTGTGCTATAAATTCTCTATTCCACATCCTTTCATACTACAACAAGTTGGCCCAACCATCTTTTACTTACTCTTCTTATTGTGTGATATATGGTAAGAGTCCTTCAGATTTTCCATGGACCTTACCTACTTTTCTTGCTCAGGGGTTTGGCTAGACCCCATGAGGCTTCATGATGCCAATATGGTAGGGAGGACAACAAGCATGGGTTTACTAGTTTTGAATTTTATTGTCAATATATATATTGCTCCTTATATACATGGACAAATAACCCTAACCTATTTTATTCTATATTTATATTTTCCCCTTTCTAATGTTCCACAAATACAATAGACATTGAAACAAATTATGCTATTGTAAATTGTGTATGTCAAGTTACTTGTGATTCTTAAGTGCTCTTCCAATAGTTGTTTTAGAATTTCTTTGTTTTTTTATGTGTCATATATGCTAAGAGTCCTTGAAATTTTCCATGGACCTTACTTGCCTATTTTCTTGGGGGTTTGGCTAGAACCAATGACACTTCATGATTCCAATATGGTAGGGAGGACAATGAGTGTGGGTTTAGTGCTTTTGGATTCTATCATTGTATATTTGTTGCTACTTATATAAATAGACACAAATTCTAACACGCACTTTCCCATCAAAAATAAATACTCTATTATATTCATAGTATTTGTCATTGTTTCCACAACTATCTTTTCAACATTTTTAGTAGATTACTTATAGACAATTGTTTGTGACTATCCCATGCATTCAAAATCTCCTATTTTATCTCTTTTTATTTACAACTGACAATGCTAACTTGTTTTATTCTATGTCTATATCTTTTGCTTTATAATGTTACATATAATCAATAGGCATACAACGAAATTACTGTATTGTAAATTGTCTACTTCATATTCTTTATTGTTGCAACAAGTTGATCCAGTACTACTCACCCTTATTGAACACCACCAACATGACATGTAAGTACAAAACATTCCTATTGTGAATAAATAGATTTTGTTAACCAACTATAAATATTGTTAACTGTTTCTCTTACCTTTTTTTGCAATGAAATGTGATTATGCCAAGAATATAACTTTCCACGTAGGAAATTAAGTGTACTCAATGATATGCTATATGATTTAAAAATATGAAACTATTTTTTGCTAATGACCATCTTCCTTTTGTAGGTGGAAATCTCCATAATTATAATCATCAGGTATGCTCTTCATTAGATAGACATTTTCATAGCACATATTTCATTTTAATTGGTGGATATGAACAACCAAAAGCAACGATCTTGCCCTGCAAGGTGTGCAATGAAATGTTATAAAATCTGTGGCATTTGCCAAGTCTTTAAAATTCATGGCATTTGTCATGAAACTATAATTTATGGAATTTTCCATGGGTTTTATAACATTTCAAACTGCATACCCTATAGGCCAAAAGTGCTATGGTGTGTACACGTCGGATTTTCCACATGGAAATTTTTCCAATTCAATGCTACATATACATTCGCTTCAACACAGGTTCCCCACAAAAAAAAGTTTACCTCTCCCAACTATATAATGCTAGCATGTCAGTAAATAGATTCATTTAACCAATCGTAAATACCATTAATTATTGTTACTTTTCCATTATCTTTGATCGTTTTGCACATATACTTAGTTACTTTTAATGCTTCCTTTTTTATTCCAACAGGTTTAGTACATCTTTTTGGAAGTGAAATAAATCATTATTTGATTAATTTATTGTTGCTTTTGATACCAGGCTGAAGGGGTCTAACACTGATGCATTGCGAAATGTTTGAGAAAGTATATTTATTAAGTTGCACTATCAAGAGAGCCATTGTGGTGTTGGTTTCATAGCACATTATTTATTCTTCAAGCTTTTTGTTTGGTCCTTATTATTCATGTTGATAACAACTTCCAGGTTTTTATATTGATTAAGATGCATCATGCAAATAGCGAGTGCGGTGCTTGTTAAGTAGCAAACCATTGTTAAAATCATCACGTGCTCTGGCTTCCTATTTCACATCATACTTTTTTTCTTTACATACATATATGTATATGCACAAATTCTTGTATAGATTTACTATTGTGTTTTCCATATTGCTTCAAAACAAGGCCTGCCTTGTCATTCGAATAAAATAATAATGAATGATGATTATAAATGATGCATTATAGGTTTGAATTAGAATCTATAGATTGGTACTCTATTTAGTTAGATCTTAATGAAGTTAGGACATACTGTAGTATAACAGTTAACTGGTTCCAATCATAAGTATTACGTACTCATAAAAAAGGTATTTATTTGTATTCATTTAAAATTTGTTTTGAGAAATAGAAGTTTATTTTCATTAAAATATTCTATTATAACTTATATGTGTTTCATTCGCCTATGCTTAGAAAATATAGGATGTGTAGAATCTATAAATGCATATATTTTCCCAATAGTATCTGAAGTTTTACAACTCATTTGTAATGCCCCGCCACGCAACCCTAGACGAAGTTGCAATTCACTACTTAAACGTACCAATTTTTTTTTTGTTTAAGTACAATAACATGCAAGGTGAATACATATAGCCAACAACCCCTAAGGCCATGAGACAAAGATTACTTATAAACCCAACAACAAATAACATAACATAAACTGAAACATTAAGCACTTAAGGAAATGAAACAACATACATTCCATTCAAGATAAAATTACAACAAGGATATTAAATACCCCAAGATTCCAATTTAACATTAAACAATAAGGTTACATCACTCATTCCCTGAATGAGGTAAATCCAATAATCATGATTACATAATACAAATTCCACCTCGATCACAATGAGGGGTAATAAATACAATAAGAACTAAAAGAACAAGGCATGAGAAGCAACTGATTCCCACAAGCTCTCCAGCTGGAAATCACGAACTCACGAACATGAAGAAGAACCAACGGAAAAGAAATGCACGCCACCCGACCACGTGGAACCCAAAGGCCCCACTCCCTCCGTGCTAGGAGATAGTAACCAGGAATTCCTACCCAAGACCATCTACCACTAGACACAAGCAAGCACACTGAACTGAAACAAGAACAAAACCCACATTACTTAACACAATGGTTACAATGCTTCCAGAGTACAAAATCGAGTACCATCACTGTACAAAATAAACTCACGGTACAACACCATACCGACTGCTGTCATAGGAGGAGTGTCATCGCAAGGGCTGCATTGGTTATCCAATGGTGTTCTTCCTAGGTCCTGGCTCCCCTCTCGGGATATCTTGGTAACCTCTCACGAACTCAGCGCCATATGCCCACCAGAACGGAATCGATTATCTTTCGAGAAGACAAGATAACGATCTTGCCATTCCAGGCCTTCCCGACTCATCTCAAGTCTCGTACAAGCCCTTGAGCCAATGAGCGAGGCTAAATTATATTATTAATGTTCAAAGCTACTCTCTCCCTAGTAAGTTATTTTAATTTTCACTTAATTAACTAACTCTCAAACGAGTTATCCTGGGACCACTTTGGGCCCGACACTCGTTTGAAAGCCACTCCCCTATCGACAACACATAACTCAACCACATGCCAAGGGTAGACAATGCACTAACATTTATCACAAATAACCAAACACCTCAACAGGCATCACATCACTACGGATGTCCAAAACTGAAACCAAAACGTGCACTACCCAAGGCTAACACAAGGTTGACTACATAAAGAAACCCACATAACAACTGAAACTCGACTCAACCATGACTCACAAGTTCACACAACCCGTTCAAAGAACCAGGTAACCACTTGAGCTTACTCACACATAATCCAATAAAGCCAAAGCAAAACATAAGAGACACAACATCGTCTCAAGCAAAACTGCTGGAAGACTTACATGATCAACAAGAAACGACTTAAAGCCAACAATCAAAAAAACTCACGTAAACCACCCATAACAATAAATGAACCCATAACAAGAAGATTCACAAAACATTCACTCTCCTTCCACAACATCGAAGGCGAGCAATTAACATTGAAAACATTTCAGACACATAGGTAATCTAATGTTCGGATTTCTTAAATCCATTCAAACACAGATTTCATGACTTGCATTCATCCAATCGATTAATCCCATTTCTTTTCACGACATTGAAATGTTTAAAGAATAGATCATTTACTCTAAATTTCATAACCACATTCATAATCAAAACATGTTAATAACGCCGCTATCTGGTTAAAATTAAAACAACTGTTCTCCCTAAGTTCCAGGATCACATGCTAAAGATAAACCACTTGATAAAAAAAACATTTAAGTTAACTAAAAAGTTCATCCTTTACTCTCAGTTCCGCAACCATAATAATCACAAGGTCGTTTAGAGGTCCTAATTTGACATTTAACATTATCTAAATATACCAAATGAAGTTATATTTTATTTGCAACTGGATTATTTAAATAACTTTAAATATAACTCCCATTGAATAACTATAACAAATAACATATACATAGATTTTCCAATTAAATTATATTTCCAAAAACCTCATGATTAACATAACATACTTTATGAACTTATTAAAAATCCCTTTAATTAAAAAAACATATATCAAATAACTTATGTATTTTTCAATTACACATTTCTAAAAACCTTATGATTAACATAACATACTTTAACTTATACCAAAATCCATTTAATCTAATATATATTAAATATATTATATTTTATATATTATATAATATTAAATATTATAAATATTATATAAAATATAATATAAAATTAATATTCATTAAAAATTTAAATTTTAATAAATAAAATAAAAACAATTTTCGAATTTAAAATTTTCAAAGGGAAGAGGGCCGGCCCTAGGCACGCAGCCCTGCCTCCCGCCGGGCGGCGGTGGCCGTGTGCAGGGCACACAGCCCGCCTCCCTATGGCGGCGTGGCTGTGTGTTTACACACAGCCCCCGCCTCCCCCGCGGGCGCGACGGCTGTGTGTAACACACAGCCCCTGCCTCCCCCGCGGCGGCGGTGGCTGTGTGTTCTCACACAGCCAATGCCCCCCTGCTGGGCGGCGGTGGGGTGGGGTTCGACCTCCCACCTCACCAAAACAAATTTTATAATAATAAAATTTCTGTGTTTTTTCTAAAACGAAAAATACAGAGGTTTATTATTTATTTATTTATTTTTCTGGGTTTTTATCCAAATATAAAATTTTCTAAAAAACACAAAAATATTTATATATATCTTTGTGGGTATCATCATATATTGATATATATGGTTGTTCTCACAATTATACATACCCAAAATTTGATTCATACTCAAATTATGAAAATGATCTATCTAAATCCATTTACAAATTTTTTTTGCAAATTGAAAAGCTTTTCCATGCATTTTTGTTGAATCTAAAACTATGTTTTAACCATTCAAATGAGCAAGAAGAGGAAGGGAAAAGAAAGGTAGAACCTTATGTTTTCTCCAAAAATTGTAAGCTTCCACCATGGAGATTTTTCCAAGCACTCCTTCAAGCCTCTCCACCCAAAACTCCAACCAAGAATCCATGGAGGTTGAAAAGAAAACCCTAAAATAAAAATATACCTTTTTCTTCCAAACTCCCCAAATTCACATTCAAATTCAAATTTCCAATTAAAT
This sequence comes from Sequoia sempervirens, assembly GCA_007258455.2. Lineage (NCBI taxonomy): Eukaryota > Viridiplantae > Streptophyta > Pinopsida > Cupressales > Cupressaceae > Sequoia > Sequoia sempervirens. The sequence continues at coordinate 57,264 of VDFB02237352.1, forward strand.
TCAAATTCTAATTAAAATTGAACTCAAATTCAAATCAACATTTCATTCCAATTCCAATTTCAATTTCAAACACAAATACCTTTTACCAAAAAAGTCAACTAATTCAGAAAATATCCTTTTTACCCCAAAGTCTTGCATAAGAAATATTTGAATTTTTAATAACTTTAACCCATTTTCTATTTCCAATTTGAATTCAAAATTATTTTAGCACTTTTATTCAACAAAAGAATTAAATCTTTTACACTTTTAATTCATAGGGATAATTTAATTAATTCACACAATTAATTCAAATTATCAATAAAATAAGTCTAATTCGAAATTAGATTATTTTATTAATTCAATTAAATTAATTAACTAAACACTAATTTTCCAACATCTCCAAAAGACAAAACATTCATTATATATAATTTCCAAAAGCTATTTAATCACTTTTAGCTTGCAACTAACCCATTTAATCATTAATTAACTACGCAAGCCATTAAATAAACTTTAACTTGAAATTAAATAAACACTCAAAGGGAACTGCCCAAGATAAAACAACTGACCCCAATGACGACCCAACAACATGCTACGACTAGGGTGACGACTTGGTTCGGAAAACCTAGCTACTATCTCCCAATTAATTTCCGTTGATCAATGGACACGCTCAAACCTGGAAACCAGGTGGAGTCGATGTCATGTACCTGCCAACCTGCAACCAAGAGCATGTCGAACGTGCATATTTACATAATATGATCAGACACACCGTGAAGAGGAAATCTCAGAATCGTAGGGCACTCGCAAGCGAGTGATACAACCCCGTCCCCTTCACCAATACAATATCACTAACTGACAAAGCTAACTTTATTAACATAATCAAAGCATAAAGCATCATTAATTCACATGTTAACATGATCGAAGCATAACATAGGAAAACATTGCCTGATTAACAGAGCACAAAAAGGAGGGGTGTTACATCATTGGTGGTGTACAATTTAAATTCTATTGGAAAATTTTATTGAAAAATCATTCCCCTAATATTATTTTGATAATCAATTTCTAACTAAGAAATATTCATGTATAAATCCAAAGATCAATTTCTCCCACTATGCAAATAGTTCTTAATTTCCCATAGACTACATTATTTAAAGTTAATTAAATAATAATTAATCATTTTATTGATTAACTTAGAAAAGCATATCAAACATAAATTTCCTCTTTTATGCAAATCGTTCTTAATCTTCAAATGCATTGCCTTATCTTACGAAAATTAAATAATAATTAATCAATTCATTGGTTAACCTACATAAAAATGTTAAATATACATGTCTATCTGTGCCTACCAACTATTACACTAAAATACACATAAAATTATATCATATTTTCATTTTTCAAGAAAACTTATTATTACCAGAAAAACTAATTATTTCAAAATTTAAATTGTATTTAATTTACCAAATGTAATTAATTATAATCATTTAAAAAGAATTATCATAATTAAAAATATTCATGATTAATTGCTTCAAATTCAAAAAATATTATCATCATTCAACTCCTCTTATTCCATATTCAATTATTAATATGCTTTCTTTTTTCAGACTTTCTCTAATACTTGCAAATATTAACAACTTCCTTCCTTGCTCCCCACTCATTACTGATTTGTGGTGGACCCCTTTCCTAATTGTTACATACAAATTGGTGTCACACCTTCTCTACATAGCAATAGAATTACAAGTGCATATGCCTATACCAAATTTCCATCTCTCCTCAAAAAACACATGCATACTAAAACTTTGATTTCCAAAACTATATAAATATACTAATTATAAAAAGTACTGAATATTTTTGAAAAAGTATAGACACAAAAACGTGATAATATACATGTGCATTTGTTGCCATTAAATATAAAATTTAAATATTCTTGCTTCAAGAAACAATTATTTTAAATTTATTATTTAATTTAATTTTTAAGTTCCCACTTTTAAACAAATTAAAAATTTAATTCCAAATTCTCTAATAATCTTAACTCAAATCTACACAAAATGTTCTTCGTGATTATTTAATTCATACAATCAAACTCATCCATGTCAATCACGGTCACCTTTCCATGCAAATAAAAAGCCTCAACCCTCCTCACCACAAACGTTCCCTGCCAATGTGGGCCCCTATCAGCTAATTGTCAAATGCCTTTGCATACGATTGCTAGTGTAGATGTTTTGAAAGCTTTTTTCATATATATCAATTGGAAATTAATAGTATTTTTTATTTATTCTTTAATAGAAGTGTTTTTTTAATTTAATTTTAGATCATAATATTTATTCTATAAAATAATTGATTATAAAACAAATGTACTTATGAACACTTTTGTTTATTGGATATCATATTTGTTTAACAATGTAATAAATAAATCCTTGTCAACTAATATATATCAAATACTTTGTATAATGAAAATCAAATATCTATTGGATATAAAAACAATGATAAATTTTTAAAGTAAATATATACATCATTATTTAATAATATAATATAAAATTTCAAACTACATTTTTAGCTTGTTACGATTGATACGTTCTATTTATTATTATTTTTCATCAAATATTTTTTTTATTTAAATACATTTAATTAATTTTAAATTGAACTGGTACCCATCATATAATATATATTTAGATAATTTTAATTTAATTAAATATAATTATTGGTAAGGATATGTGGTAGATTATGTATATATTCATATATGTTCATTAAGATGTTGTCATAGCATTCATTGTAGGATAGAAAAATGATTAATTTAAAATAAAAAAATTCAAGAGATGTCTCAAATTAAAAAAAATGGTTGATGGAGTGGACAAGGGGATGAGGGGGTGAAATTAATGGGGCATGGAAAATAGATAATATTAAAAGTGATTTGATATATGTTTGTTGAAGGATAAGATAATATGGACATCCATCATTGCATAAATCAACATCTATCAAAGCATTAAGGATAGAGGAATTTCATTATATAGGGGATTGATGTTGGGAAAAGAAGGAAAGGGTCTAATGTTTCAAATTTTAGAGAAAGAAGCAATGGTAGCTAGGTTGACTTTGTTGAAAAATCTACTAAACTTGAGCAATGAGATATCAACCTATTTGAAGCCTAAGACTTGGTAGAGGTGAAACGATACCACCATTTCCCTATGAATTAAAGTTCTCTATGTTCTATTTGAGTAAGAAAAAAAACACATTGGTGCTCTTTTCCTTCCTTAATCAATATTTATATATCTTTAGGAATAGTGATAAATTTAAGAAAAACCTCCCCTCAAGAAAAGATATAAAATCCTAGTGAATATTTCACTTTTTTAGAAAAAAAATATTAATTTCTTTTGGAAAATCTTTTCTTTTTTCAAAAATATATTAATGTTATTGGAAAAAAATTTACATCACTAAAATTTTGTAGAAAATATTGGCAAACATTGGAATATAATAAGAAAATTTATTAAGTATGATGGTGAATCCTTCCATTTACAAAAAATAATTCTTATGGAAAAGTAGGGGCCTGAGGGTGGAAATGATCAATAGTTTTAAGGGGTAATCTATAATATTTAGTTGCTACAATTGATTTAAAATATAGTCTAACAACCCTCTTTGTATTATGTGAGGGAAAATGTACCCAAGATGTAATGATCATGGAGATCAATAATTAAAAAGCAATTTTGGTCCCCATGAGAATTACATACTAGGTGCATTTTATCTCATAGAATATAATGAGGGTCATTATATATTATATTTCAAATTGATGATGGCAACTAATATTGGAAATATGGACCTAAAAAATTAATAATTATGATATACTATTAGAAATTAATTTATATTTCTATTATAACATAAAAATTTAGGCGAATATAATCTAATCATGTATTGAATATTATGGAAATTTTTTGAGTTAAAATTTTTAATAAAATAAATTATTTGATGATTTAAATATAAGAATAAAATAAAAATTTATAAAAATGTCGTGATTCAAGTCATGTTACAACTTGAACTATTAGCCAAATTTCAAATATTAGCCAATCGGTGAATATTAGCTACTAAAAAAATCACTATGTAGGAAAGAATCATTATACTCCATTGAATTAAGTGTGTTTTGGATGTATTATGAGTGGCCTTATCCTAGAAAGAGAAATGTGAAAATGTATATGAAGGTGCTTCTTGTTGTGGGTCAGGGAAGAGTGAAGCACATCAAGGAATCAATAGAAATGTACACATGATTTTGAAGGGAGCAAAAGAGAAGGCCATTGTAGAAAGTAATGTGTATTGGTAATGGTTTATTAATGCAAGAGGATTAGATGGTGATCCTCCTTGCATTTGGGTTTAAAATTCAATGTACCATTATAATATATTTACACAAAATGTTGAGGACATAATTGTTGAAAGTAGTGGTCTCAAGGCTATTTTCTAAGCTTTTGTGATCCAACTCACACCTAGTCAGCCATTCTTTGCTATTGCAAGTACTGAAGTATTTGAACCTCTCTAGTCAAGTAGTTGTAGACACAATGAAAAACTTATTGGTTTATTATATGTTTTGTATCTCCTTTAAAAAATAATAATTTTACTCTTTGATAGTATTTGTTTGAAGTTGATAATTATTGAGTGTTCTAAAACTAATTTTGCATCATTTTGTTTCATTAACAAAGATGGATTTTGTTTTATTGGCCCCTTAACCAAAGATTATAAATAATATAGAAAGGAGATATTCTAATTTGAACATGATTGTTACATGAATATTTAAAAATTGGAGAATTGAGGAAGATTCAACTTTTTGTTGTGATGCATGTTTAGTTTATAAACAAAAATAAGGAGGGAATCAATGAATTGATTGAAAAAAAGTGTAGTTTAATTTTTTACATGAACAAGAAAGGTAATAACTTTAACTTTTAACTAGATTATTTCTCCATATGAACTATGAATTGTATGTGTTACCTCTATATAGGACATTTTTTTTAAAATGTTATAAAACGACATGGAATGTGTTTGTTGTTATTAATGTAGCCATTAAAAGAGAAAGAAGTGAAAATATTATAGGTATTGTAATACCTCAATTTTTGTATTAAGGCATTAACAACAAAAAATATTGATGAAGATTTTTTTGTATTATAATTGTAAAATAATTAATGAACTAAATATACATAGTAAAATAAAAGAAAATTCTAATCAACAAATTGAAATAAGGAAAAAATATCTTCCACCAAGTAAACATGACTAATTATTGCATCGATATTTTTAAATATTTTATTTCTATTCATTTTAAAACAAAATAACCAAAAAAATGAGTGAATATATGATAAAAAGAAAAGAAGATATGCTCTCAAATCCACAAGGAGGACACATAATTATTCATGAAAATACAAGCCCTTGAATCTATCAAGAAATATTTCAATTCAAACGATAGGTCTCTTTTTCTCTCTTTGATTTTTCCCAAATAGAATTTGCATAAAGCAAAAAATTAATGAAAAATAAATTTCATTTTTTCTTAAGAGGTAAAACCTAACTAAAATATTTATTACTATTTTACATTCCTACTAGAATTTTTCAAAAAAATTATCTGAAACTTAATATATTTAATATTTCCAAGAGCTATTATAGCCCACACAAGTAGCACAGTTGGCTTGGGTAGTGGGTTTTCTCCCCATTGGTCTCGGGTTCAACTCTGGTCTCGGGTTAAAGAGGTGGGACTAGTCTCACCCTAGCTCACCCTAGGTACCCAAGATATGAGTTGTTGGGCTGTTGGGCTAGGTCACAGGGACACCCCTATTGTATAATTTTTTTTTTCCAAGAGTTATCTTTAATCTCCTAAAAAAAAATATTTTTTCTTTTCTTAAGAGTAAATAATCCCCATATTATATATTTACATAAATTCTTGAGCAAGAATAACACTAAGCATTGATGGATGAGTTCCACAAATTGTATCTTATATCTATTTGATTAAGTATAGAAAAGTGGTTAGAAATATGAATTGATTAGTTTTGTATTAAATGAATAAACACATCTAATAGTTATAAAATTGCAATACATAATTTTCCTTTTATTTATTTTTTTGCTTGGTTTAGATATATAGAGAAGGAAAATCAACTTCATCAAGTATTTTCTTGATCATCTAAAGCTTCAATGATATATTCTTAACATTTGAAATAAGAGAAAACAATATTACTACATAAAATACTAAAATACTTTTGAATAAATGTACTAACTATGTTGTGTGATGAAACATAGAAAAAGGTGATCCTAGGTCCTAAATGCAAAGAACTTAGGATACAAGAGGCCTTTTTTTAAATTTCATTGAAATGTAGAACACAAGGTGAAAACTATTGACGTTTAGCCTCAATGGTGAGCCAATCAGACCCAGACCTACATCTAATGGGGGATGGGAATGGATTCTAAATATTTTACAATGATTAGCTTAATGATCATATATACCCTTTAATATTAAAAATACAAGATCTTGACAACTAACACATGAAAACAAAATTTTACAAGTGGGTCTAGGAAATGCAAAGGACTGCAATACTACTAAAAAATATTGGCTTTGATGTGCCTATAAGGACTCATTCACCCAATGGCTAATGGGTCTTTGTACAGGGTTCTTCATCAACTTTTGGGATCCTCCAGTAATAGATCTAGGCTTCTCTTTTGCACTTGCAAATTTTTCAAAATATTATAAATAATTTTTGTAACTTAGTGTCTGAGGAGTTGCAATAACATCCTCCTAGAACTCAACAAAATTTATTTATTTTCTTTAAAACAACAAAAAACAAATTGAGGAGTTACTTGCGAGGTTGAACAATCCTGTAAGTTTAACCTTGGAAAGAATCACACTTGCAAATTCACTTCAAGCCATGTTAACACATGTAGATTCCATTAGCAAGCAATTAAGTGGTTGGGTAGATAAGAGGCAAGAGTGTAGGGATTTTTATGTAGATAAATTATCATACAAACAAGTAAAAAATTATAAAATTATAAAATATGATTTGTGCTCACTATTCACTAACCCACATACAAATCAAAATCTTGACCTTAATAGCAAGAGGTTTCCTATCCATTAGTGCAACCACCAAGGGATTACAAAATTTTTTTGGAAGAGGTGGAGGATGGTTTTTGACCATACACCATGCAACAATAATGAGGTCCCCCAATATTTCTTGAGGAAAACTCTACTACGAGTTTGTCCTCAACAAAATCCCCAAATATTTCAACATGTGGTAATTTCAGGGGAGAGGTGGTGGTCGGCTATTACCCCCTGATTGTATAGTTACTATTTACTATTACTACATAGGGTAAAAATGGATATAATGTGGATTCTGAAGATGAATATAATGTGCTTTTACCTTGTTATCAAAATGAATGTTTCACATTTGATGATTGTCTCATTTGATGTTACTTCAATTGATGTTATTCTTGGTGATGTACTGCATTTATGTGAAGGAAAGGTTATTGAATTGTATTTATTCTAACTTTGGAGATGTTTATGTATACTACATATGTTATGAACATTTTCTTGCTGTGAGCATGTGTTCCATTCCTCCAAGCGGAGGGGAAGTATCACTCAAGAGAAGATCTTGGTCAAGTAACTGGTAATAGTAAAACTAACTAAGCATACACACACCACATTAGATTGATTGAACTAAGTCAGTTTGTGGGTTATAGATAAGTCATCCATAGCTTGTTTGTTTGCATTAGGAGTCTTATTTACTTCTCCATTCATTTGCGGGTGATGTTTATCTATTTGGTTTCTGAGATCTTTCTTGTGCTATTAAGATCATATGGATAAGTGGGATGTAGGTGGAAGTATGTTTATACGTATGCACATGTGTGTCAATGGGATCTAACAACACATATATGCATATGTAGAGATATATCACACTAACACACTCACTGATATGATGGTAACATAAATGGATGTAAGTAAATTGGATGTGAACATATATATATGTATAGTATATACACATATCCATATGTCTATGCATATCAAACAAGCGTACGTTACCAAATGGACATGCTTATACAGATACATTGATATGGTATACCTACACAAATGTGTACATAGAGGCATATACATTTATACACAGACACACACACATATATATTTATACATATGTTATATATATACATATATAAATATGTATATATACATATATATACATATATATACATATACATATATACATATATATATATACATATAAATATACATATATACATATATATACATATGTATATATATATTGGATGTATGTTGACTAGCTTACGATATATTTATTTATTTAATAGATATATATATAATCATATGTAAATATATATTAAAATATTATATATACATATATATATCTATTTATATACGAAATTATTTAAATATATATAATATTAATATATACTTTACATATTGATTTTATACAACAATGATTTTGACTCATTCTTATTTAATAAGAAGTTGATTTAATGAAGGCTTCTTTTGATGTACTAAGTCTATGGCTAATATGTGTCGATACTTGACATTATTCTGGAAATCGAGTTTGAAACATACACGACACTCACCAGCCAAGAATACACATGAGTGAGACATAGCAATACGTCTAATTTATGCTAGCTTTGAATTGGTCAATTTGGAAAATGGAAAGAAGAAGTGGACTTAGTCCAACGCAATTATAATGTTCAGTCGACTCAACCCATAAAATAGTCGATTCAACTTATATGTGTTGATGAATTATGATTGATTTATTCCCATCATATGGAAATCATGCCAATTTGAAGGGTTTCGCACTACCTTTGTTTTCACTTTCCTATAGATGTCATTTTGGGAGAAAAATAAGAATTGTCCATGTGCAAGTTGAAATGGTCTTTTGAATGTTGTCAATATGAAAGTCGATCTGTTATGCTTTTTGTTGAGTCTGAGCTTCTATCATTGCCACCTTTGTGTTGAATCATGTTGCATGAGATTGGTGTCATTATTTTTTCCAAAATTATAATATTTCTAAAGGCTAGCTACACTATATATAGTCGCACCAACTCATTTGAAATGCATTCTTATTCTTACCCATTCTTGAGTGATTGATATTCACAATCATTCATAATCTTTCTCATTTATGTATAATTGAGTGACCATTATTTCTATTCTCCCATTTCACTTGAGAGCTCGCCATATCATACCAAGAGAATACTTTTTTAGCTATTTATCATAGATGAGTTTACCAGTCATTTTGATCTGATTTATAAGTGAGAAAAGAGTGAGATTTTGTGAGGAAGAGTTGATTTAATATTTGAGAGTAGTGTGCTATCAATGAGAGAGGGAGAGAGAGTTGTGTTAAGAAGCTGATTTAAGATGAAATACTATTGGAGAAGCTTGTACTATCATCATTATTCGGATAAGTGATAACAGGCATGGGGTTTTCTACTTCCTATTATTTGCAAGGAATTATTGTATTTTCTATACTGCATGAAATTTCTTTTCTACTTGTGCAATAGAAGTAATTATGATTGTCTTCTGAAAAAGGAAATTGAAGCCTTCTAGTTGTTTTATACTATGATTGTAAGATCTCTATAATAGGAGAATGATGCTTGAATTAGTTATTATTTACTAGGCTTGATTGAATGCAAGAGTCACTTGAGGTACACCCAAACTAAGTTATTAAGTTAACTAGGAAAGATTGTGTTACTCTTAGGATAGTTAATCCAGTATGGGAGGGAGCTTGTGTACTTGTTAATTAGATCCATTTCAAGTATCTAAATAGTATGTTGTAGGCTAGTTTGGGGTGACATATTATCCATTGAAGGAAAATACCTATGCATAGTGTAAAATAGCCTTAAGTCAAATTGGCCCTGAGTAGTGTATGTGATAGATGACTTCATTCAAAGTACTAAATGAGAACACTTTGGCCAAAGTAGTGCAATGTCTAAGACTCCACTTAGTTTTGTGACTATCGAGACTATATTGATAGTTCACCATGATCCATTATTACATGCTAGTTCAGGATTGTGGAATTACAAGTTCTAGTTATGTAGGAAACAACACTATGGTCAGTTGGTTGTCGTTATCAGTTACTCTACCAATCTTTTTATCGAAGGGAAGGGCCATATTTTGTATGATAGATGTGTGAGGGACCACATTAAGATTTCATGGTTGGCTAAAAAGCACCTGAGTGATGCTTCTCCTCCATAGCAAGTGACAGAAGAACCAAGATTTGAAAGGAAATAACCTAGACCTTCTTACTACTATTTGTTCAAAATATCTATGAGCTATGTATGTATTTGTGTGCTTTCTTACATTGATGTATATTCGAAAAGAAAAGGAATACATATTGAAATATGTTTTGTATCTTATTTGGAAATTATCAATAAAAGAAAATATATTTTTTATTGCAATGCTCTTGTTACTTGTTTACTTACTCGTTTGGTGTAAAATAAGAAATTTTTACTTTGTGGAAGGGTTAGTATGTTACTTCGGTACAGGATAGACTAGGTGCATGTTAGGATCCTCAGCGAGAAGGGAGACAAGCACTCACTATGTTGGCTTATGAGCATGTTGCTATCCCTCTAGAAAGGGGAAGGATCAATGTTAAGTACATTACAATTTTTATTCACATTTCCCCACGATATAGAAGAATAATCATCTTTGGAAATGGGTTTGAATGATATCTTCAGGAGATCAAGATGGATAGGGTTGGCTTTATATTCTCCAATGAAGGATTTTGTAAAGTCCAAGAAACCCCAATCATCACCGAGATATGCCTCTTCTTGAGAAGAAGGATTAGACTCAAAATTTCTTGTTTTAGGAGGATCTTATTTAGGGACATCTATATCAAGAGTGTCCTTTGTAATAGGTACTAGTCAAGTAGATGTCAACACATCAAAATATAATGAACATGACCAAGATTTTTAAGAGTAGGTGCAATTGAGGCCTAACCAACAACTACCATCTCACATAAGTGTATGGAATTAGGGCCAACCCTGATTGTGAATACTTGATTATTAAGAATAAATTTGATTGATCTATGCAAGGTAGATGAGATTGCACTCATAGTGTGAATCTATGGTCTACTGAGAAGAAAATTATATGGTAATTTTACTAACATAACATATACAAGGGTGGGTACGGTAACATGTCCCAACCTCAAAGGAAAGATTATTGTACCTACCTGGCTTGTTTATTGGTATTATTGAATCCAAAAATGTACAAAGATGAAGCAACAAGAGAAGCTAAATCAATTTTAATTTTAGGAAATAGATCAATCCTACATATATTGAGTGCGAAATTGGTGTCAATGAGAGTACGTCTAATGCCAATATTATTAATGTTAACTATAAGCATTAGAGGATTTGCTTGCTTCTATACTTTTATGGGCAAGAGTTCCTGCAGATAAAATGTGATATTCAAGAAATCTACCCAAATATGAGCTATCAACGCATTAACATCCACTGGCCTAGCAAAAGAAGGCAAGATGATCTTTTGCAACACTTCTTGAAGCATACCCTGATAAACTGGAGCAAACTGGAGCAAGTCCCAAAGTGATATCTTGGTAGGAGTAACATGAAGTTGGTCAATAAGATCATACTCACTCGGTTGCTTAGCTATAGGTCTAGGTGTTGAACAAATACTTGGTTAAGATGGTGGTAAAGAAGTAGGTTGATCAAAATTTAGTTTATTATTTCTAGTATTGTAAGTGTGAGATATTGTATTATAAGAATAAGATTTAAATGGAACACCACAAATAGAACAAATAATTTTAGGAGAAGGACTAGCCAGAGTCACATAAATGATTGTCCTCTTAGGCCTTTGAGGGGTAGCAAAGACTACATTGAAATTTATAGATGTATTATGACTAATGGAGGAATTATCTTAAAAAATATGTTCAACACCTACCTTGTAGGATCTAATGAGAGAGGAGGTTCATCATTCACTAATGCATCATCTCTAGAAGAGAGTGCACTAGAATGAAGAGAAGGCAAAGTAACATTTAGAAAAGTATCAATGATTTCATCTTCTTGCAACAAAATATCCTCTAAGACAAGAGGAATTTCATGAGAAGGATCAAAGATAGAGTGACATAGGTAAACCCAAATCACCAAGGTGATCCCACAATAGTGGTTTACAATTTTTGGCCAAACTGGACACTGAAATTATTTTTTAAAACTAAATCTTCACATTCAGGCACCTATAGTGGCTAAACCATGAAGAATTTGAAGATGATGCAAACTAGAGTCTCATCACATTTTTTCTCTAGATTCTAAACATATTTTTTTCAAAAAATTTGGAATCAGATTACACTTCTTTTTCCTTCTCCCACGAAAACTAGTTTTTTTTCAAAAAATAGCATTTTTAAAAAGTGATGCACACCGTATAACGTATAAATTTTTTTCCATGAAGGATAAAATTATAATTCTTTCAAATTTAGATTTGTAACTCTGATATCTAGTGCTTCCACTTGGTTAGAAATTTTTTTATTGAATATTTTTTCTTTAATCAAGTTTCGAAGTCAAACCAATTACAATTCAGACATAACACAACCAAATAACGCATAACGTTTTTTGTATATATCGAAATTCAATTTTATTTTTTTTGTTGGATCAAGGACTTCATTATATGGTGCACTCATATTTTTCAATTTATTTTTGATAATCTACTATTTTTCCACATGTGCCTGCAGAACAAAGACCTTCATTTTCGATGAAAAACCTATGTTTAATAAAACTAAAAAAACAAATACATAATAAAAACAAAACATATTAAAATTATATTTGTTGGATATCTCATTCTGAGGAATACCTTATTCAAGTTTTGTTTGTGAAGATTCCTCCTTTTTCATCCTCAACCTGAGCTCCGAAGTGCCAAAATTCAGGTTTTTTTGTGTCTCAAGGAGGGGATGAGGAATACAGGGGGTTCGAGCGAACCCCTAGGGGTTTGCTCAAACCAAGGTTCATTCGAACCCACCTTCTATGAGGGGTTTTGATGGCCTTTTTAGCGAGAAATTATTAGGAGGGTTCGATCGAACCTAGGTTCTAGTGAACCCCTAATGGGTTCAGTCTAACCAACAGGTTTGTATGAACCCCTAAAATCATTTTTTTTCCATGCATTCATTTTTTGTGGGTTTTCCTTCCTCACTTTAATTGTAAACCACTATTGTGGCTTCACCCATATGCATATAATGGAAAATCATTAACACTTCCAATAAAATTAGAAATTGAACTAATAAAAGAAGATAGAAAATGCATTTTGAAAATAACAAGCTAAATATAAGAAGTAATGAATAAATGAGCTGACTAAAGACCAACACATTACTTCTACTTTGATGGTATGGAATGGGGTTCAGGGTAGCATCTCAATTTTTTTTAGAAGGGAAAATATTTGATTTGTCCCTTGTTTTAGGAAGGAGTTCTTCACATTAGGTTCACCAAAATGTAGAGAAGGGGGATTCATTGCTCACGATTCTCTTGCTTACCAAGAGAATCCTAGGGAATGATCTCCCCTAAACTACCTCAAGTTATCTAATAAGAATAGAGCTCAAGTGGCAAGAGTTCCAAAATCTGAAAGAGTAGATCACAGAGGTTTCCAAGACATACCAATGGGTTTCAGTCAAAGAACGATAGTGTAGCATACAAATGTCAGTGGGTGCATTGGCATCCTAGAGGTGAACTAGAATCTCATACAGACTAAAAATTGAGAATGTCCCAAAAAACATAAAGTAACAACCTCTATTTTGACTTTTAGAAACTTTTGAGAATGCGAGAAAATAATAGAGAATAAAATAGCTAAAATAAAGCAAACTAAGTGAAATATAAATGATAAACCAAAAGAATAAGAGATAGAAAATGCTCACAACAACCCAAGTAATGAAGCCTCCAATAAATCAAATATCTTTGATAACTACACACATAAGACCGAGGAAAATTTTTGACGTTGTTTAGGGGCTTGCCTTGGTCAAACCCCCGTTTCAGTATTCCCACCTCTATGGAAAACTAGATAGATAGATAGAGAAAATAACATACACTGAAATAGATAGATAGATGAGATAATAAATTGTATAGATAAGGGATGTGAGATCTCCCAAGATGCTCAAAGACACAAGATAAAGATATATTACCCGCAAGGCTTAAGGAAGCCGAAGAGAGAGAGATCTATGAGATTCAAAAGAGTTGTAAGAAACATTATGATAACATAAGTGTTATTGTAGCAAGCTGTATAGAACTATGCAAGCAAGAGAACAAGAGAAAGAGAGAGTATCTCCAAGAGAAAAAGACCTAGAAGAAGAAATAGATTAGAAAGATCCATTATAAAAGAGAGAATAAGAGGGGAAAGAAGGTTCCTGAGCTATTACAAGACATCCTGGGCCATTACCATCGACAAAAGGTAAGTGAAAAGTGGAAAAAATCTTAGAATGACCATTTGAATGTCCAAAATGTCATGAAATGCTAGTGCAGTGCACGGAAATCCATGTGGCGCACTAGTGATCAGACAAATTGCACTTGAAAATGCTAGGAAAGAGGAAAACATAAAGTTTGATGCAGAGCTGATGCATAAAGGAAGCTACTAAAAAGGTGTCCTAAGCATCTTCAGAGGGAAAAAACGCTGATGCAAGGGTTAAAATGAACCTACAAAAATACTAGGGGAATGAACACTAAAGTGGATGCAAAATTGTAAGTGAAATTGCAAGGGGTGCAATTTTACAACATTACAACATCATATTCATATCATTGCATATTTATTGATAATTCATTTAAATACAAAAACCATCATATCGCATAAAATTTCATCACATCATTTACATTTCAAAGTTCCATAATCACATAATTCATCATTGCATTTGACATAAGGTAAAAAGTAATTTGTAATTCAAAGGTGGGGTGTAATAAACTTAGGAAAGCCCCTATATGGCACAACCCTTCCTCTCCTCTTATTTTTGCATGGTGTGGATCTGAAGTCAGTTGGAAGAATATTCAAGGCTACTTATTCATTCATGTAGATCAAAATCTTACAAGTTGACAAGTCACAAAATCTACATTTTCTCATTAACAAAAAAAACATTGACAGTAACACCTAGAGGATAGAAGTTTCAAAATGGTGTCCTAAGGTATGCATTTTCATTTATCTAGAAAAGAAGGAGGATAGTCTAAGGCACAAGGTTCCCTAGACCAGTAAGATCAAGCTCAAATTTACATCTTACGTGTAGTTGTGTCAGCCCTTTTCATTTGTGGAACTCAATGTTTTTGTATGCATCTTCTTTCTTGAAAATCATAATAGATCACTAAATTTCCATATTCAACATATTTAATTGATTTGCATCATTCAAAATTAGTCATTTAGCAATCATTAATAAATCATCACAACTACACACACCTCTACACATAAGGATTAGAACCCCGATCCACCATTCTGGCTCTTCCTATTAGGATTTGTAGTCAATTGGATTTGAGATCATTTCTAATCCTTCCTCAAAAATTTGGGAAAGGTGTGATTTAGGACCTAGACACCTTTTCCCAATAAAACACTTATAAATAAATGTTAAAATACCAAGAGACATCTCTTAGAATATGCAACAAACTTCATCTAAATATGTCATAAAAAGGAAGCTTTCAAAGGGCTTCATGGGAAAGGAATCCTTCAAACAAGACACTTTGAAATGAATCTGTTTTCTTTTTTGGAAAATTTATTATAAAAATTTGAGTGAACTTACACAAATTTTGTCCATACATAATTCATTTTTTTCTCAAGGGTTGAAACCATGTGAGAAACAAAGAGAATTCTAGAGAATATTTTTTTATCCAAGTGACATCTATTAGCCCAACACATGTAAGCTAGAGAGAGATTGAATCTATTAATTTAATTCTTTGTGTTAAAGTTTTCCCCATGTTGGATGAAAAATTTGAAAGTGTGATATTTTGATACATTCTTGATCTTGGCCCCCAAGTCCTTTACCACTCATTTATAATATATTCTTGTAAATTTAAAAAATTTCTAATGTATAGATATATTGGAATATCAACCTTGTTAATGGGACACCATGTGTTATATCGACCTGTCTATAGCTTAAAGTATATGAGCTTAATGAGTTGATGAGGAGAAACCATGTTGTAACCCTTGTGGCCTCTTAGTATAATTATACATTAGTCATCTATGTGATTGTAACACCTTGTATAATTGCATCAACCATCCTTAATCTATTATTAGTAATATTGAGAGTGGATGTAAAAGATAAGATCAATGTTGATGATCGATAGCAAGATCTCAAGATGAATGATAGTAAAATATTGAAGATTATGGTTAACCTTGAAATGGAATTGATAGCTTTATTTTATAGAATCCAAACTAGATAGATGGTGAGGATTGAGTGATGATGTATCATGATCAATGGTAAAGATTGATTGAGGGAACAATAATTAAATAAACTAACTAATTATTGTGGCATAGGAAAATGAATTAAATGCTAGATAGGGATAGATGCATTAAATAATTATAACAATTATTTAATTAGGAGGTAGTGGATGAATAATTAAATAATTTTAAAAAAAATATTTAATTATAGATGAAAAGTGAGGATAAATAATTAAATATTAAACAATTTATTTAATTATAGATGAAAAGAGATAAATGAATAATTAGATAAATAAAAATTTATTTAATTATAGATAAAATGAGTAATTAATGGCATAATTAAATAAATTAACATTTATTTAAATTAATAAAAAGAAAAATAAAGATAAAGTGAATTAATTAAATAATATAAAATTATTTGATTAATAGAAGAATGTGGTATTAAAGAATAATTAAATAATTTAAAAATTATTTAATTGTGTAGGAAGGACACAAATTAGTGCAAAAATATTGTTTGTAGGCTTAGGAATTTTTTTAGTGTCTACAATTTCTTTAGTGACACAATTTCTACTTTAATTTTTCACAATTCTTCTTTTGTCCGTAACTTTTTTGTTATGAATTCTTCAATCCTTTTTGCCTGTTCCACTAAAATCTTTAGGTCAATAACCATCTTCTCCTCCTTGTCAAGATTATGAGATAATCTATCTTTAGATTTCATTTCTTTTTCAATTATTTTCTTTAGCCTTTTAATTTCCTTATCAGCTCAGAGAAACTCTTCCACAAGGTCTACTTTAGCATCATCATCTCTAGACTTCATTTTGACATCCTCTTCAAAGGTTTCCATAGCCATGAATAGAGCCTTTTCTCCTTCACTTCTAGAAGTGCCTTGTTCACCATCATCAGATTATTTTCCTTCCTCATTGATAAATAAAATCTTCTATTTATTTATTTATTTTTCCTTTATACTTTTTAGAAGATCTCTGTAACTTTCTCACAAAGTTTGCTTCCTTTAGATCTAATCCATCTTTCGAATAAGGATCATCTTGATTCTTGGGCAACTTGAATGCCACCTCTTTTGATAGAATTTTTTCATTCTTACTTCTCTCATAGGAAGTTATAATTTCATGTAATTCATCCATATTTTAAGTATTCAGATCTTTAGCTTCTTCGACAACATAAAATTTTACATCAAAATTTTGGGGAAGAAATTTAATTACCTTTTTCACAACCATATCTTCTTTTAATTCTTCACCAAGACCTCTGATAGAGTTGACAACTTCATCAAACAAGAGAAGAAGTGTGGTAATGTTTTCCTCTTCCTTCATTTTCAGACTTTCAAATTGACCTGATGAGTTTGAAGATTTTCTTGTTTCACCCTATCATCACCTTCATAGATGTTGTGTAACTTATCCCATACATCCTTTGTTGTTCCACAATGCATTATATTTACAAACTAAAAAATAGATATACCACATAAAATGGCATTTCTTGGTTTAGAATTATTCTCACAATATTTCTTTCTAGTTTTTTCTCTTGGTGGAATTCCAGGGATCTCATATTGTATACACCTAAAATTGGTCGAGATAATTAAATAATTAAATACAAGTTATTTAATTAATAAACCTCTTATTTTGTCTACTTATAAATAAATTCTAAATTTATTTATATAGTTCACATTTTCTAATTCTTCTTATCTTAAATCATATTCCTCTAGTCTTAATTAAATAAAAAAATTCAAATAGTTTGTTTTATTTAATTAATATCTTCTTACTAAATTTGAATAATTCCAAATTTAAATTTAGTCACATGTCTACAAATTTTTCCTCTTGCCACCTCATCATGTGTGTCATGAATTTAAATATCTTTAATATTTAAATTGGCATTATCTTCAACAAATTTTGAAACAAACTTGAGACACTTGGCTCTCTTCCTCCATTTATTCTCTCTCACACTTGGCAAAGTGTTCTATTAAAGGGAACACTCTCCTTTATTCCCTCTAACTTCTTCATTCTCCACCGTTCATCTCTCTAGCTAAACTCCTGACCGTTGGTTGCTACCACATTAAAATATGCCTTGGGAATTCTATAAATGCAACCTCATTCTACAATATTTTATATCCCAAATTTCAGAAATCTTACTCTAGAGAATTTTCATTAGAGCATTTGTGAGAATTTAGTTTTTGAGCATTTAGAATTCAGTAGCATAATCATGGATTAGTTTGGTAGCTGCATTTTAGTTATCATAATAGTTTTTATATAGTATTTTCATCACAAAATTTAGCATGATATCCTTATCACATCATCCTTATAGCATCACTCATCAATCATATAGTTTATCAATCATGTAGGAATAGATTTCTTGCATTTTCCAACATTCCATTCCTCAGGTTGTCATTCTAAAGGTCATAGTGCACAAACAAATCTGAGAGCCATTATGATTTAACGAATCCTTGAAGATAGGAAACAATGGGATGATTTTAGAGAGTTTATTATTTGTTTCAATTCGATTCTAGATTTGTTAATTAAATTCTCTAATATAAGGTTTCATTGATTTTGTTGTATCTATTGCTTTTGCATTTGCACATTTCAATACTTCACAATACATTTTGGCACCCACCTTGGGGATTAGCCCCATTTTTATTAACGTTTTTTGGAAACTTGTTTACAGATCTGGACATAAACTTCTATGTAGCGCACCCGTGGTTTCTTTTAGCGCATACTAAACATCTTTCAGTGCATCCAGTTCCTATAACGGCACATCTGGAGCATCTTTCAGTGCATCTAGCTCATAATTTAGCACATTCATGGGTTCTTTTAGCACATTTAGTTGATACTTTAGCGCATATAGTAGTTTTTATAGCACATTTAGTAGTTCTTTTAGCACATCTATGTAATATTTTAGCGCATATGTTTTTTGTTTTAGCGCATCTGGTTTTCTTTACAAAAATTCAAAATTCAGAGAACTAATCCATACTTTTTTTTTGCAGGTACTTTTAAACACTATCAAAGACAATTATATCAAACTACTAATGGTGTTTTCAAGGGATAGAGTTGTTTTAGTGCTTTCTTTTTATTAAATTAGGCATCTAGGTATGTGTAGGATCACGATGGGACAAAAAGTGGCGATATGATGGGTATGTGTAGGGTATGTGGCTGATGACTTTTTTTTACCCAAAATTGATGAAACGTAAAGGGTTTTTAAAGGAGATTCTTAGTTTTCCACCAATATAAATTATGATTTACTTTGAATTTAATAAATAATTATTATTCATTTTCTATTTGAATTACGACTAAAGTCCCGATTGATAGGCTGATTGAAAAACATCTATAGCTTTCAAATGATCACATTTTGAATCAAACATGCATCACATTATATGCTTCGCATACTATAGGATTTAAAAAAAATGAATTTCATGAAGTTTTGACCAAGTTAAGCTGGTCGACATATGCGTTTTTATATTTTTTAAAAGTTGTAATGAAAAATACATAATTAATTATTTACTTGGAAAAAATTACAAAAAAATATGTATCACATCGGGACAGAATCATCTACTTATATCTTAAATATTATTAAAAAATATTATCATTTTATTGTGGTTAGGGTGGTCAGACAGACACCTACTTCTTATTTTTTCCCTAAAATTTAAGTGTTATTGCATTGAAATTTCAAATTTTGACCAAATAGATTTTTTTTAAATAAACCTAGTAGTTTAGAAACTACATTTAATTTGCTACAGATTCAATTATTACATATTTTTGAAATAATATAGATAAATTATTCAAATTTTTACATCAAGTTTCCTAACTTTGATTTTTCTGAATTTTTTGCCACTTAAGGGCCTATTTTTTCCATGATGATCCTGCACATACCCACCTAGTTCAATTAAGAGGTTAATGAACACCCTATCTACTATGCTTGTAAAGTGATAGGCCTATGCTCTCCCCTTCACTAGGTGACTAGAATTCTAGACTCACTATTTCATGTTTTGATAACACCTTTAGAAGGCTTGCCGTAGTGGGAAAAATTACTCACCCTACGAGAATGACCTAAGTGGGAACAAGTAAAGCCAAGTTTTCCAACCCACTATAATCAAACATGATTGTGAGAAAAATCCCAATCAACGGTAGTGTGCAAGATAACCATCCCCAAAGCCTTTGTTCTAAAGGTTGGGAGGTCTCCTGAGGGAGTTTATCATTTGCCGCACTGAACGGAAACCCTTACTAAGAACCTTAAGTGTAGAAGCTAGTCGAGTCAGTTTTCGAACATTTTTAATATTCACAGTGCAAGGGGAGGGAAGAATATACCCCCAAGATACTCACCATATAACTATCAAAGATTACTAGCCAAAAGTGGAGGATTCAACTTTGGTTAAGACCCAAGAAAGGAAAAAACACGGGCGCCCTCTAGGGGGTGGCATGGCTGTGTGAGCTGACATAGTTCTAAGATGTGGGCCATGGTATTATAAATGACCCTTTACATTAGAAAAGTGTTTGATTTGTTTTCTCTTGTTCTATACCTGTGGAAATCAAAGGAATAAGATCATATTCTTGAACATACACTTAATGTTTAGTTCCTAGGTTTGAAACAACTATTTTGCAACTTGATGCTGTGTTTGAAGTCATTATTCAAGAAGATCATCCATTTAAGACACCTAATTCACATAATTAATAGACAAGGAAACTAAGCAAAAATCACTGTTCAGAAGATTATCCCTTGAAAACATCCATTTCACTAATTCAAAGCAAAATAACTAGACAAACTATTAAAAACCTTGAACATTTCTAGTTTAGCACATACACAATATTTTCTAGTGCATCTAGGGAATTTTCTGGTGTATTCACATAATTTTCTAGCACATCTAGGTCATTTTCTAGCACATATGTTCCTTCTTTGAGTGCATTTGCAAATCCTTTTAGTGTATTCACCTATAGAGTACCAAGGTGAATCACATTTATGGGTAGTCTAGTGCATCACTAGCTTGCTTTAGCACATTTGACCCATTTACTAGTGCATCTGAGTCATTTTCCAGTACATCGAGTCCATCTTTTAGTGCATTTAGAACACTCTTTAGCACATTTGGTCCATTATTCAGTGCATTGAGTCCATTTACTGGTGCATCTAGGGGACAGTCTAGCGCATCCAGGTCATCTTTTAACGCATCCATTCAATCTTTTAGCGCATTTAGTACACTCTCTAGCACATTTGGCCCATTATTTAGTGCATTGAGTCCATTTATTGGCACATCTAGGGGATAGTCTAGTGCATCCAGGTTATCATTTAGCGCATCCATTCCATCTTTTAGCACATTTGTACCCTATTTTGGCAGATCCAATTAATATCAAACCAGAGAACTATTTTCACCATCTAACATTTGAAACCAAAATTAAGGATCCTTTTTAGAACAGAATCATTCCTCAGTCACAATAGTGTTTTAAAATTAGAGAAACTGGCCTTTACAAGTGAAATCCTTCAAACCAAACTAAGATCTAACACCTTAAAGTGCCTAATCATCAAACAAACCTCTGATTGTTAAGCTAAGCTTCATAATTAGGATCTATCATCCTTCATCAACAAAAAATGCTTTATAATTAGATTTAACTTAGTCTCATCAGTAGAATTTGTCATTCTATTTGACTTGGTTATTATTCTTGGCACTCTCCAACAAAGATCAAAGTTTAGTGAAACTTTAACAAGTTTGTATGCCCATTTTAACAAGATCCCAAAAGAAAAAACTCAAGGAAAAGGAAATTGAAACTCAAACTACCTTGGCTAAAAGTGAAGAAAGTCCATTCCATAGATTCCGCCAACTTGAAAATGATGAAATCACTGAGGACATTCAAACAGCTCAACAAGATCCCAAATTCCACAAGTTCATGGAAAAGATTTTTGAAAAAGATGGAGAAAAATACTTTTTAATGCTATCCAATCAAGGTATCAAACTTCCACATGACTTTGATATTAATCAATTGAAAGCACCTCCTAAAAAACTGAAACCGATCCACCAAAAAAAGATCCAATGGTTGCATTAACTAATCAAATGAAAAATTTGCAACAACTTCTTGACATGCAAAGAGGAACCACAAAAAGTATCTACTGCAAGACATTTTCCCATATCCTTTTGATCAAACTATTAACATGATTCCTTTTCCCAAGCATTGTGAATTTCCAAAGTATGATAAATATAATGGTAAAAATGATCTTATAGATCATGTGAGGGAATTTCAAAACATGAGCATTGAATTTGCACATGAAGAGACTTATTTGATGAGATTATTTCCATGAAGCTTGGGTGCACAATGCATGGAATGGTTCTCCAAACTCCCATCGGGTATCAAATCATTTGAAGAACTGGTCAATAAATTCATCACCTAATACTCCTACAACGTCCAACATGAGATAACCATGAAAGACCTTTGCAACAAAAAAAAGGGGGGGGTGAATCATTTCTCATATTTTTACAAAGATGGAGAAGATTGTTTGCCAGATATGCTTGTCCCATACCAAAAAAAGGAAAAGATGGAAATCTTCATTGACAATCTAATTGATGAGATGAGCTATAGACTTGAATTGTAATGTCCACCCACCTTTGAAAAGATGATGGAAAATGGAATCAAAATTGAAGAAGCCCTAGTCAAGAGAGGAGTCTTAAAAATCTGTAATGAAGGAAACAACTCAAAAAACTCTTCCAATAATTATAACAATGATAAACCAATTTTTTTTCAAAGAAACAAGAATGATGGTAACAACGATGGTGCAACTAAAACACAAAATGCAAAACCATTCTTTAACTTGACAATTGTTGCCTCTAAAAATAGTTCAAACAACAATTAGAATGCCAATCAAAACACCAATCAAAAAAAAAATCAAAACAATACTGAGTCTAAACCACCATCATATTGAACATCATCAAATCGAAAAAGATTTACACCTCTGGGATGGTCACTTGAATTAGCATTAAAGGAGCTTCCTACAACCAAGGTTATAACATTACCAGAGGCACGAGATTGGGAACTAAGGGTTAAACCTTCATGGTGGAATGATGCACATTATTGTAATTTTCATAGAAACAAGGGCCATAAAACAAATGATTGTATACAACTGAAACATTTGGTACAAGATTTGATTGACATAAAGAAAATATTTATAGAAGGACCCCAAACAAATGTTGATCATGGAGCATTCAAGAATCCTTTACCAAACTATGAAAAGGGGGAATCCTCTTCATCAAACACCAAAGGAAAAAATGTGAACTATGTCTATGATTCTACCATTCTTCGTATTGAGGTAGTTTATGATTAAACCAATGACAAGAAAGACCTTATTGTAGCCGATAATCCAATTAATGACATCATAATTAAGCATGAACAAGACATTGTTATGGCCGATAATCAAAATGATGATATTGCTACAAAAGAAAATCAACTCAATAGCACCGACATCAACACCAAATCAAATCAAATTAATGACATTGTACCAATGAGTCTGATCACAAATGTTGTTACAACTGATAGTCAGATTAATTTCATTGAAATTAGAGAAAAACAAGATTATCAACCAATCAACGCAACCACAAGAGGGCAGGCCAAAGTAATATTGAAAGGAGCTACCTCTAAATCACATGTTGCCTCTTCTGCATCCAAAGCAACTACTGCCCCTTAAAATTAGTACAACATAGTTTACCAATTGTAGAAAATCCCAGCTCAGATATCAATATTGGAACTGTTAAAAATTTCACCAGCTCACAAAGAAATTCTCTAATAAGCTTTAGTAGCCACTACATTACCAAAAAATCTTGAATTTTTTCAATTCCAAGCTATGGTGGGACACTTGACCACACCTCATTGCCTATCATTTTATGAAAATAATGATTTATCACTTACCCATCCACACAATGTTGCCCTCCACATTGATGTTTTAATTCACAAACACCGGTTCAAACGTGTTTTAATTGATGGAGGCGTTGGTCTAAATATCCACACTTTAAAACTTATCCATGCACTTGGATATTCAGAAAATGCAATTGATGCTAGAAGAAAAATCGATATAAAAGCATATGATGATGAAGAGAGATCCTCCCAAAGATTGATAGTGTTGCCAATTCAAGTGGGACAAGCTGTAAAAGATATAATCTGCCAAGTATTGGACAAGGAATTCAATGTCGAAGTATCTTAAATCAAGTCACCATAACTCCTATGTTTGTGGTTTTCAGTTTCTCCCTTCTGGCAATGTTAATTAGCTCTGGATGTGAACAGACTGATATATTGATATCGACACAAATGAGATTATATCATGTACCTTTTCATTGAGACAATTTCAGATCCATAAGCGAAAAAAATCATCAAGGAGACGGTCATTGCAAGAAATTAGAGTTTTCATGGGTCAAGACATCATCTTGCCTGCAGAAGGGTGCCCACCTAGCCAAGTTGCTTACCTTTAAAGAAGAAATGAAATAGACCTTTGGCAAATCTTCTATTGAATATTAAGCAGAAGCAATTATTCTATGTAAAACTTAAAACATTTTTGCTATTCTGATTTAAGCATTAGTAGTCATTTACAATGTGAGCCTTCATTAATTATAAGTCTTAAAGATATAAATTGTTGATTTGGTTAATCTCAATCTTCTATGTAAAGTATTTTCTTTGCTGCAGGATGGGAACGTTTAGACCTTAAAACATTTTAAAAAAGCATTCTTTAAAACTTCATCTCTTTGGAGTCTTTGGACATTTTTTCTTCTCTCTCATGTTTGTTGTTTCATCAATCTGCACTTAATTAATTTATGGCATAATCTCAAATAAGAGGTACAAGTGAACTTTGTACTTGTACAACAAGACTGGCAACTATACTATGAGGTGAGTTTGACCATCTTTAGTCCATCTTTTTTCCTTTACTTCGAACATGGTGCATAATTTTACAACAAAAGATATTAATAAATATAAAACAATTGAAGGAAATGCACACACCATTAAGTCTGCAAAAAAGATTCAATAAGAAGCATAGTTAAAGCAAACAATATAATTTAAATAAAGTTCTTTAATTTTGAGACTTTATTTCAAATTAGCAAGTGAATGAATATCTCAAATTAGGAAGTTAATGAACATTTTTTTTTAAATCTTTTATAAAATCATTGGCTTCTCTATTGACCCAATACTACTTCTCTAGATTTGTGTTCTTTTTTACTTTGGGATTAGACCTACATACAATTTTTCTACATGTGGACAGCCTTATATTTGCACTTCTTTATATGCATTCTCCAACACACCTTTTATTTTTTCAAATGGGATACATAACAATCAGTTTCTAGGCATCTGTATTGATGATACTATCCACACAACTTTTAGTTCATTCAAATTCAATTTTGAGTAGATTTTAAGAATAAGATTGAGAATGTCTGAAAATAATGGGACCTTCGAAAATAAGTGAGAACAAAAATCATACTTGTTAGCTAAATGAATTTTATTTAACTCTTGTCATTCAAAAGACCCAAAAAATTTATATCTATTTCATACATTTTCATGAGGGACCCATTAACACTTTATTTATTTATTCCATGTCCTTTCAAACCACTGCCTCCTTTGAATTTTTTCATATTAATGACATTTTAAGATTTTATCCTATGTCAAAACCTTTAGTTTATTCGAATTCAATTTTAAGTAGATTTTAAGAACAAGATTGAGAATGTCTCAAAATAATGGGACCTTCGAAAATAAGTGAGAAAAAAATCATACTTGTTAGCTAAATGAATTTTATTTAACTCTTGTCATTCAAAAGACCCAAAAAAATTATATCTATTTCATACATTTTCATGAGGGACCCATTAGCACTTTATTTATTTATTCCATGTCCTTTCAAACCACTGCCTCCTTTGGATTTGTTCATATTAATGACATTTTAAGAGTTTATCCTATGTCCATGGAGTCTATGACTATCTTTGGATTAGATCATATTAATTGTTCATGGTACTCTTCATTATTAGTTATCTGACATAACACTCTAGGATGACTAATTATACTCACACTTTATCTCATAATGATGACTATTGTCTTATGTTCCTCTCTTTAAGATAGTATGGCCCTAATTTCAATGCCTAATTTTTGTTACTTTGATTTAATTTGACCTTTGGTTCTTGACCTAATTTAAGCAAGGTTGTATATATTTCTATTGGTACAACCTATCGAGCCTCATCCTCACATTAGTGATTTTTAGCAGCAGACATTCTGAGAATCATAGTGTTAGTGTAATCAATATACATTCTAGAAGCAAGGTAGCAAAAGGTGAGGATATATATTTTCTTGAGCAAGTGGAAAAGTAGTGAAGAAGTATAGATTCTTTGTCTGTTGCAACAAAGCTACACAACAAGTAACGATCATGAAATGAATCCATTTATAGACCATGATCTCTCTTGTTGCTATTTTCTTCTATAAACAAATATTTTGTTCACAATAGTTAAAAGGGAAAAAAATGCACTTCTTTTGTTTGACATTGGTGAAGACTGATTTATCATTTTTAATAGTATTTTAAACATGTGTTTTATTTTGACTTAGACTAATATAAAATACAATGGGCATAACCATTCCACCTCCTTTCAATGCAAGTGCTAGAATATTTAGATAGAAAATAAGACACTAATGCAGGGCGAGGTAAAAGAAGAGTTGAAAACATCAAAAACACAATAATATTTGGAAAGGGTAAAAGGCCACGTCAAACTGCTAACAAAGCCCTGAATAAATGTGGGGACCACGCTGAATCAGGCTTATCATGTAGGGCCCACGTACCGGGAGGGAAGAGTTCGTTGGGTCGGTTAGGCTTGGCGGGACCACCATTCCGGACGCCCATGCCTTTTAAGCCTTAGCGATTTGCCTGGGTACAGGGTTGATATGATTTCAATAATGGGCATTTTACTTGGCTGCTGTACTGTAAGATCATAATTTGATTTGCCTAGTACAGCCCAGGGTTGATTTGATATCATTTCAATATTCCGCATTTTTTTAATTGGATGCTGTGGTATAAAATCACTAATTTGATTCTCCTGGACGGCTGTATCAGGTAGCCACGGGTTCTGCGCTCTTGGTGAACTGCCACGTCAGGTGATAGTCCAACAAGTGCTGAAGAGGCAGCTCTAGTGTTCAACTTCACTCGGGACTTTGACTGGTTGAAGGAGGAGCTCACAAATAAGTGCAGAGTCACGAGATGTGCAAGAGAAGCCCGTCACAACATGGCTGCAACGCGTTCTGCACATGGAATCTGGAAGAGAGGGATGTTCGCCCTTTTTAAGCAGTGTAACTCGGTCTTGTGTTTTCAATCGTGGTGAATTATTTTTCCACTATAGAATGGAAAAAAGAATTCAAGGATGAAAAAACAAATCATATTCATTACGAAAGGTGGAAAGCAGCTCAAGCTTTTCCGTGTTTTAGTGCAGTCTCCCTCTCCCTCCCAACAGCCATCAACCAGTGCAGTTGGAAGAGCGTGGAAGGGAAATAGTTTCCTACCTGGCGATTCACATCCTGTGGAAATAGATGAATCAATGTTCCACATATGTGGTGGGATGGGTGGTGCGGGGAAAAAGAGTGTATGGTGGATATCCCTGTTTCCATGGGTTCTCATAGTCCATAATAAAGCCTCTTTGGAACCTCCATCATTGCATAAATCAACATCCATCAAAGCATTAAGGATGAGGAATTTCATTATAGGGGATTGATGTTGGAAAAGAAAGAAGAGGGTGTGAGGACTCAAATTTTAGAAAAATAAGTAATGTTATCTAGGTTGACTTTGTTGAAGAATCTACTAGACTTGAGTGATGAGATATCAACCTATCTGAAGCCTAAGACTTGGTAGAGGTAAAACGATAGCACCATTGCCTTGTCAATTAAAGTTATCTATGTTCTATTTGAGGAAGAAAAAAAAAAGAGATACATTGGTGCTCTTGCGCTTCCTCAATCAATGTTGCTATATCTTTAGTAAACACTCATTATATTCCAATGAACTAAGTGTGTATTGGAGGTGTTATGAGTTGCATTATCCTAGTAAGAAAAATATGAAAATGTATATGTTTAGGTGCTTCTTGTTGTGGGTTGGGGAAGAGTGAAGCACATCTAGGAATCAATAGAAATGTACATTCTTTTGAAGGAGCCAAAGAGAATCCTACTGTAGAAAGTAATAATTGTAAATTGTAATGGTTTATTGAGGCAAGAGGATTATGATAGTGGTCCTCCATGCATCTAGGTTTACAATTCAATGTACCTTGTAGCATATTTACATGGAATGTTGAGGACACAATTCTTGAAAGTAGTGGTGTCAAGGCTATTTCCTAAGCTTTTGTTATCCACCTCACACCTAGTCAAACATTCTTTACTATTGCAAGTACTGAAGTATTTGAACCTCTCTAGTCAAGAAGTTGTAGACATAGTGAGGAACTTATTGGTTTATTATATGTTTTGCATTTCCTTTCAGGAATATTAATTTTACTCTAAGATAGTCTTTGTTTGAAGTTCATAATTATTGAGTGTTCTAAAACTGATTTTACATCATTTTGTTTCATTGACATAGAGGGATTCTATTTTATTGGCCCCTTAACCAAAGATTATAAATAATATAGAAAGTAGATATTCTAATTAGAACATAATTGTTACATGAATATTTAAAAATTGGAGAATTGAGGAAGATTCAACTTTTGGTTGTGATACATGTTAATTGAGAAACAAAAATAAGGAGGGAATCAATGAATTGATTGAAAAAAGGTGTAGTTTAGTTTTTTCATGAACAAGAAAGGTAATAACTTAACTTTTGACTAGATTATTTCTCTATATGAGTTATGAATTGTATATGTTACCTCTATATAAGACAGTTTTTTTTTAAATGTTATAAAATGGCATGGACTGTATTTGCTGTTATTAAAGTAGCCACTAAAATAGAAAGAAGTGAAAATATTATAGGTATTGTAATACCTCAATTTTTATATCAAGACATTAACAAAAAAATTATTGATGAAGATTTTTTTTGTATTATAATTGCAAAATAATTAATGAACTAAACATACATAGTAAAATAAAAGAAAATTCTAATCTAAAAATTGAAATAAGGAAACAATATCTTCCACCAAGTAAACATGACTAATTATTGCATCAATATTTTCAAATATTTTATTTCTATTCATTTTAAAACAAAATAACTTTAAAAAATGAGTGAATAAATGATAAAAAAGAGTCTTATGATTAGGTCTTTGTGGTGGAAGGTTATGTTCAGTAAATGTAGTGTGATGCACAATAGCTAAGTACCCTACCATGGTCTAAAACTGGCTTACATTAAGGTCTATGGGGACAGAAGAATCCTGCAAGGCTTTATCCAAAATGGATTTATGTTCATAAGATATGTAGAGCAACTTAAGAATATATATCTATGTGGGAGTTTTCCCTAGATGATCTAAGATATTGTATTGAATATTTGGTTGTGGATTAGAAGTGACCCCTTGCACCTGGTCACTTTGGATCTCTAAGTGGTGACTGTACATTTTGGATTCTTCTTATTGACAGTGATTGTGGAGATGTTATTGTCAAATTGTTGGATACTGCTAATAGTATATTCATATACTTGACATGGGTATAACTAGCTTGTTCCTTTGCATTAGGCCTTGAGTTGTAAGCTTTACCCAACCCATGATCATGTAAGGGATTTTTAAAAATAGTATGATCTATGTTCGAGGACCCTTGTGAGTAGTCTATAGATATGCCACCTTGGTCTATAAGATCATGTATGATGTTTTTGAGTTTATAGCATGAGGATGTCTTGTGTCCTTTGGTTTGATGATATTGGTAAAAGTCATTGGCATTCCATGAGGCTGGTTTGAAGGGACTTGGTTTGTAGTGTGTGACTTATGTGAGTTGGATGACATTTTATTGAAGTAGTTTCTTTAAAGCTGACTCAATTTATTCCCCTAAGGGTGTGTAATTTAATCTCTGAGGATTAGTTCATTGAGAACCTCGCTATTGTGGATTGTTTTGGACCACATTTGTAGATTCTTCATGACTAGGTGATTGATTATTTGATGTAGAAGGCCCTTTGAGACTAATGGTGGGGTGAGATTTATTTACCACTTTGACATTTACTACCCCATCTTCATGACATTCTTTTTTTTAGACCATAATTTGATTTTGTCACTGGAAGTGTTCTGGTTATTATGATTTCCTTCAAAAAATTTGACCGATCCATTTGCAACAAGTGTCATTTCAATGGACATACCTTTCTCAATGATTTCTTCAAATGTATTGTAGCAATGAATTTGGAGTTGGTACATTAACAATGTGTTGATATTCTCTACAAACATGCGTACCACCTATTTTTTAGGTATGTGACATGGAAACTTACTAGCCATACTCCTCCATCTCTGGAAGAAAGAGGTAAACTATTCCCCTTGATCTTATTTTGTGTGGCACAATTTTGCAATGGTCAATGTTGCTTTCAATATTGTAGGATAAATCTGTGATGAACTGGTCAACTAGTTCACTCCATGTCTTTATTCTGGGAGGTAGATGTGAAAATCAATCAAGTGCTCATACCGCAAGACTTCATGGGAACAATCGTATTAAGTATGTATGGTCAAATACGATATCCCTGCAAGTGGTATGAAATTTTCGCACATGATCTATTGGATCTCCCTTTCCTTTGTATTTGTTGAAGTTTGGTATGTTAAAATTTTGAGGAAAGGGAGGCATGTATATACTTCAATCAAAAGCATATGGATATAAGTCCTGAATGGAGTAAGTTTTCTTTGTTCTGATTACATGTATATTGGCCATTTGTTGTTGCAATATTTGAATTTCATCATGTGAAAGTGGATTGGTATTTTGATGGCCTATTTTCAAGGAAAATGAATGTGTGTTTTGATAGCCTAGATTTGGGGTGGATAGAGGTGTGTTAGTGTTGAATGTGTGGAAAGGATTTCTTGATGGTGCTGGATTTATTTGCAAGAAATTTGGTGTGAATGTGGGGTATGAATTGATATTTGGAGATGGATTAGTGTTTGGATTTGATCCAAAGAACGTTCCCAATGGAGCTAGAGGTATGTTTGTGTTTGGCATAGTATTATTCATTTGAGGTTGTACTCTTGGTAAGGAAAAATGTTTCCTTTTTGTCTTAGCGGGTGGATTTTGACTTGTAGTGTTTGTCTTCTGAATACAATATAGGTTGATGGTGTTGTAGTTTGAGATTATGGTATAGAAAATAGATTAGTGGATGATGTACCCACAATGTAGGATGTTGTAGCAACTATATTTGTCAATGATGGACATAGTGTATGAGATATTGGGGATATATTGAAAAGTGGATTTGTGATGTTTATCCCAAATAATGGAGTGGGAGGTATATTAATACTCATCGTGTTATGTGTAGTTCCTCCAAGTAGCATGCTAGTGTGTATTTTTCATGAAGTGGGATGGTTTGGTGGAGGTGTTGCATGGACACCACATTGATATTGTGTTATATTGTTTGATGACCTTATGATTGTAGAAATTTCAAAACTAGGTCCTGAAGTTTTGCCCCATTTTGGGTAAGTTGAAAAAAGTACCTAGTAGGGTTTTATACTACAAGCTAAACTATATGATTCACAAAATATAAGGATCTTGTGAAGCATTTTCAATTTCCTCTTGGGTTAATTCTTCTTCCACATCATGTAAGGTGAAATTGTCAAATGGTGATGCAATATGGGGTTGTGACCTTGGTGGTTCATTTGAGGATGACCCAAAATTCATGGTGCTAATAGGATTGAAATTGGGGTCAATTGAGTGATCCATTTGTTTTTCTTTCCTTTGTGACCTAGTGATGACCATATATGACTTGTGAATCTTTGGACTTTTGGATTTTTAATTTTTTTGGATTTTGAGATTTTGGGATGTATGAAAACTAAGAATGAGATAAAATTAGGATATGTTTTTGGTTTTTTTTTTATATATGGATGCAAAATGAAAATGACTCTAAACTATGATTTTGGGATTTTTTGGATATTTGACTTTGGACTTTGAAAAGGGATACTAGAAAAACAATGATGGACAAGGTAATAAATCATAATTTCAGTGTTTAAAAGGACAAAAACTATGATGGTGATTGGATAAAAGTGAACCCAAACTAGACTTATGAGTTTAAGGTTCAACTTGTGGACAAAACTGATAAAAGATTGTGAGGTCAAGACACTCAAATATATGACTTTTATCTAATTAATGGTGTGTATTGGGACTATAAACTAGATCCTCTAGAATTTGCTCAATTTTTTTTTATCTGATAGATAGAGTGCCATAAGGAACATATGCGATGTTTTGGTTTTGTGCAGATATGGCTCAAAACCTCACAAATATGGCTCAAAACCTAACAAATGTAGTTCAAAACCTAATAGATGCAATCCAAAACCTGAAAAATGTGATGTAGGACTATACAATTGCGGTGCATAGACAAATGTGTGTTTCTGGCTCTTCCTAAGTCTTACAGAATAGATGTGATGCAATTTTTTTCATATGCATTTTAGTTTTTGACAGATGCATTTCAATGTTAGATCTAGATACAATGGACTAGCTTTTGACCTAAATTCAGCAATTTCTGAGTGATTTTTTCATTTTTGGATAGTTTCTATGTCTTGTTAGAAAATACAACAAACACTTAAAAGATAGATTTGTCTATTGACTCTTTTGATTCTTGGGTGAAAGGTCTAAGACACACATGCCCAATGGTTCCACTGGTATCACACAAGATAAAACAATATAAAGACAAGAACAACCTAATTATTCAGGTAGGTTTTCTCCTCTAGATAGGCCCACCTTACAATAAAGTGATAAACTCGAGCAGAAAGATTAGATAATTGAACAATTAAAATAAAATTTCCAATACCTTTCTATAGAAGAGCAGATAGATAGATGCTCAGTGATACAATTTCAATAGCACAAGCACACCTTCTTTATCTCTTTGAGAGGCTATTACAAGCAACCCAAAAAGATTTTATCTTAACTCAAGACAAGACTATTGAACTGGACAATTGAGAGGGGGGGTGAATCAACTGTCCCCAAATTAAACCATTAAATCATTTACCGGAACAAAACCTTAACACTTCTTAAATGATTAAATATTAAGTGCAAGTGAAGAAATTGAAAACCATCACATAAACACAATAACAATAGATTTATGTGGAAAACCCAATGAGGGAAAAACCACTGTGAGGATTAACTTGTAATATAGAGAATATCAATACCGATTACAAAAGGCTCATTATCTAAGGCTCACTACCAATAGAAGGACTCACTATTTGGACTCACTATCCACAGGGTTACAACCCGAAGA
The DNA here is from genome assembly GCA_007258455.2 of Sequoia sempervirens. Classification (NCBI taxonomy): domain Eukaryota; kingdom Viridiplantae; phylum Streptophyta; class Pinopsida; order Cupressales; family Cupressaceae; genus Sequoia; species Sequoia sempervirens. The sequence goes on from VDFB02237352.1 coordinate 90,892, forward strand.
TAAAAAAGATGGTTTACTGCTAGAATATAAAAGTTATGGCTCACTACCAAAAGTATGAATTGATGGAATACACCTTCCTTGTGTAGAATTCATTTCCAAATGAAGCTATGTATAAGTAGTACTACTTCTCCCAACAATCACTTAATAATTTTTTTTGGGTCTTTGACTAATAAATAATTTAGGCTCGCACCATGCACATACACTCGCAAAACACCTTCATTTTTATATCGCTCACACCTCGAACTTGTCTATCTTCTCCAAAGAGTCATATATATATATAAGTATATTTCATTCATCAATAAGGTCGGCCTAATTGGATGAAAGAAAAACAATCAAAAAGAACTCTTTTCGGCATCATATAACATTAACACATTTCTTATCCATGTAGTAGATCATATTAAGTTGACTAAGATCTATACAAAACATCCCCAAGGTAGATTCAATCTTCTTAATACATAACATGTGTTAGGTCGGCCAAGACTGGGACCCAAACATAAAAGCTTCAAATAGTCAAACAACTTTTGAATACAATGTAACATCAGATTCTCATCATACTACCATAAGAAAAATAACCATAGAAACCATAACATTTGAATGTTCTTCATAAGAAGGTGTAGAGTCTCCCACACAAATGTACCGACTAGAGAAACAACTGTAGTGTAGAAAGTTAAACTTTGTCATTGATAACTTACTACTCCCAACACAACACTTCTCAAGATCCTAAATATAGCTGTCTGAGTGAATCATAATGACATAGTTAAGATGTCAGAGTCATAGCTTGTCTTGCGATAGAATCCAAACCCAAAAACTAACACACTGGTTCACTGATAAAGAACATATTTGATAGGGAATAGCTTTTGGTAAAAATCTCATACATTTGGTACTATGTTGACATCAATGACAACCATTTGATGCAATCCAATTTCTAAAAATCTCCCCCTTTGTCATTGATATCAACACAAGATGTGAAAAGCCAACATCCTTTGTAGTTCTCCCCTTTTGATGAGCTATAATGGTTTCCATTCTTTTCACATGTTCTCTCTCCCCCTTTGACATCAATGGAAAAGAAGGAAGATTTTGTGTCCCCCTTACACAAAAAATTTCTACAAAAATTGTCTTAAAAAAAGAATGATATAAAAAATGGTTCTTTGTAACCTCAATCCTTCGTCTCCTAAAATATCTCTTCATATTTTTCTCTTAATTTCAGAAGAAATGTCTTCTAGGAATCCACTTCCAATCTAATGTTTACAGAAATACTATTTTTCATCACTATTGAATTAATTGTTTCTAGAAGAGTATCGAGGATGGTGATATTTTGTTCATTTTTCTCAGCTTCCACCAAGAGACCAAAATGTTTTTCCAATCTCAATTCAATTATCTCTTTGACTTTCCAAAATGCCTTCATAATACTAGCCCTTTGTACTAGAATTTCTTCAAGTTTAGACTATAAGGAATTGATCCTTTTCTTCTCTGCTCCATCCCTGTCATTAAGGATATTATATGTTTTTCTAATAGAATCCAACTCAAGCTCAATAGCATCAATTTTTGCTTTGTATTTTCCAATAGCAATAAGCCACTAGAGACAATACCTATACACACTGTTTATGCTTTTGATGCATGTCTTCAATTCATTTATGCTCTCAGTCAATCTCTTTTGTGCATTTCCACATCTTTCTTCCATAGCTAATTGAATCTCATTTTCTTCGTTTGTTTCCCTAGGTGATAGTACCTTTAGTTTGTATTCAATCTACTCAATCAATACTTTCAGTAAAGCATTTGTTAATTCGCTCAAATAAATATCATTATGAATAATTATATAAACAACAAAGGGGTCTATGATCTCATCCTGTTCATATGTTGGTTGAGACAAGCAAACATCTCCAATATTCTTCAATCCATCAGATCGCACTAGAGTCTTCAACACCTTCTCTTTAGTAAAATATTCTTCATCATGTCATCCGTTGATACCAGATCAAATGCCTCTGTAATCTTTACTTACTTTTCTTCTTTCTTCTCCTCTATCTTCAACTTCTTTATTTTTGGAAGGCAACTTGAAATGAATCTTCTTGCTTTCCTCTTCCTAGAGGAAGGTCTTGTCTTAGACATCCCAACTAGACTGGAAACCATACTAGAGTTCCATGCATTTATTTTGTTTGCAAAGTATTCTTTACAAATCTTTTCCTTCTCTGCTAGACATTCTACGTACTGGTAGACTTGCTTCTCAACTGGTACAATTGACTTCCACATGACATTCTCTTTCAATGGTAACAACTTCAGAAAATACATCATCAAACATATAACTAGAGATCCAAAACGAAATGGGTAATTATCATTCTATCATAGTAATGTTCTACATTAATTGATTCCTCAATAACTCACACATGTTGAAATCCTCATTCTTATCAACCATTTGATGTGCAATGTAAACAACAATCACCAAAGTAGAGCCTTCCCTATTTCTGAAATAAATCTTATATGAAATGCCATATGCCACATACCTTATCACAAGGTCGACTATAGTATGAATTTGAAGTGCCCTTTAGTCTCATGTCACTCTAGTTAGGGTTTTGACCTCTTTTTTCTTCATTGACTTGGAATGGGTCCATCATTATACAACCTTGTAATTGTTGCAATTGCTTCCTTTGTAATCCCATATGGTTTGTTGAAGATCATCTGATCACCTTGAATTCTACTTAGGAAAAGCTGAACAGTGTCTACATGCAAAAAGTATGGAAATTCACTCCAAATGTCTAAACCCTTATGCCCTAGACTCTTGAACTTTTGTATTTTCTCAACTGAAAGTGAACCTTCAAAATTTTGAATCTTTTCATGGTTAAATTCATCAATATGTAACTTAATTTTTGCAATTTTTTGTTGCACGAATTAAATACCACCATTGCTTTTGACTCCATTGTTTCAAATTTGTTCTCCATACTTTTTCTTTCCAACAACCCTAACTCCTTATCTCTTAGTTGTAATTTACTCCTTAGCTCATTCAATTCACAATTTCAAAAAGAATAACCACTCAACTTCCTTATTTAACTTGTCACTTTTAGGGTTTCATCGCAAAAAGTAATTTATCGCTTATGAAATCATCATCAGTACTTTACTCTGTCAGTACCTTCCCCTTAGTCAAAGTTTTTGGATCAATTTTTGGATGATGAAGCCTCTGTACCAAAACCTAGTACAACAAAACCATTTCCACAATCTTTCTTTTCCTCCAAGTCATGGTGCTTTTGGATATGTGCATGATCATGATAGGCCAAAAAGTGGCAATATGATGGGTATGTGCCTGAAAAATATAAATTATGCTTTACTTTGGATTCAATAAGTAATTATTATTTATTTTCTATTCGAACTATGACTAAAGTTCTCATTGATAGGCTGATTGAAAAACATCTACAACTTTCAAATGGTATCACATTTTTTGAATCCAAAATATGTGTCATGCATTCTATGCTTCACATACTATAGAATTAGAAAAAAATTAAAAAATTCATGAAGTTTTGACCAAGTTAAGGTGGTCAGACATGCGAGTTATTATAATTTTAAAAAGTTGTAATAAAAAATTCATAATTAATTATTTACGTGGAAAAAATTATAAAAAAATATGCATCACATCGGGGCATGAGTCCTCTACTTATATCTAAAATATTATAAAAAAATTATCATTTTATTGTGGTTAGGGTGGTTAGACAAACACCTACTTAATTTTTCCCTAAAATTTAAGTACTACTGCATTGAAATTTCAAATTTTTACTGAATAGATTTTTTTTTTTTAAAAACCTAGTAGTTTAGAAACTACATTCAATTTTGTACAAATTCTATTCTTACATATTTTTGAAATAATATAGATAACTTATTCAAAATTTTATGTCAAGTTGCCTTTAACTCTAATTTTTCTGAATTATTTGCCACTTAAGGGCCTATTTTTTGCATGATGATCCTGCACATACCTTTTTCTTGGATTCATCTGATTTTTCCCTAATTTTGCATTTATTGCTTTTCAACTTTTAAGTTGCCAACTACTTTATGAGATACATTGTAAACCAAGAAGAGCTCCTGATTTGCTTCTTTTTTGTCAAAATTTTCTCCAATTCCTTCAAAATAAAGATTCACATCACTTATCCTTGTCTCATTGCACGAAACCTCATGTATCAGGGGCTTGTTATATTTTTCTATGATTTCTCCCCCTAAAACCACTACTAGGTTCAGTTCTTGGAAGAGGTATTTGCACTGGATGTAGATATAGGGTTATTTTGATTCATCCTTGTTCTCAGGCTCTTCCTTCTTCCTCCAATTTTTTTCCATCTCTCTCCTTACTTCTTCAGGATCTACCTTGTTCACAGGATTGATCTTCTATTCCGGATTAGTTGGATATGTGCAGGATCATGATGGGCCAAAAAGTGGTAATATGATGGGTATGTGTAAGGTATGTGGTTGACAACTTTTTTTTTACCCAAAATTGATGAAACAAAAAGGGTTTTTAAAGGACATTCTCATCTTTCCACCAATATAAATTATGTTTTACTTTGAATTTAATAAATAATTATTATTCATTTTCTATTTGAATTATGACTAAAGTCCTGATTAATAGGCTGATTAAAAAAAATCTATAGCTTTCAAATGGTATCACATTTTTTGAATCTAAAACATGTGTCACATTCTATGCTTTGCATAATATAGGATTAAAAAGAAAGAAATGAATTTCATGAAGTTTTGACCAAGTTAAGGTGGTTAGACATACGAGTTTTTATATTTTTTAAAAGTTGTAATAAAAAAATCATAATTAATTATTTACTAGGAAAAAAATTACAAAAAATTATGCATCACATCGGGACATGAGTTTTCTACTTATATCTAAAAACTTATAAAAAAATATTATCATTTTATTGTCGTTAGGGTGGTCAAACAGACACCTACTTCTTATTTTTTCCCTGAAATTTAATTAGTACTGCATTAAAATTTCAAATTTTCACCAAATAGATTTTATTTTTTTTAAAATAAACTTAGTAGTTTAGAAAGTACATTCTATTTGCTATAGATTCTATCCTTACATATTTTTGAAATAATATAGATAACTTATTCAAATTTGTATGTCAAGTTGCCTAGCTCTAATTTTTCTGAATTTTTCACCACTTAAGGGCTTGTTTTTTCCTTGATGATCCTGCACATACCCAGTTTTCTTCCCAACTTTTCTCCTAAATTTTTTTGAGATATGTCCTAGTTTTTTGCAAGTGTAGCACATAACATATCCTTGATCAAATGAATTTTCATTTATCCTTGACCTGCACTGATTACCCTTGTGTCCAAATATATTACATGTGTAATAGTAGCCTTGAAAAGATTGAATCCTTCCACTAGTATTAAACCTATTCATCATCATTTGGATTCTACATTCAGTAGCTCTATGTCCAAACTTGTTTCAAACATAACATTTTCCGGCAAAGAATCCAACATTCTAACTCATTTTATTTTGGTTTATCCTACTACATTTTGTTGCTCTATGTCTGAATTTACTGCATGAGAAACAAAAACCATTAAAAGATGGGTACCTTTGAGCATTAGGTTGTCAGATGGGAATCCTTCTAGTATTGTTCCTTTGGTTCTTGATTTGATAAGTATTTCCTTGAAATTTCCTTTGATTGTCCACTTTGTTGAAAACTGGTTTAGTCTTTGAGCTTTGTCCTTCTTCAAGTCATGGACCACCTTTATCCTTTGCAATTTTCTGAGATGTAATCAACTCATCATGCATTGTAGAACTTGTCTTGAACCTTTCTTCACGAGCTTTCACTTTTTCTAGATTAGCTCTTAGGGTTACTACTTGTTCAAGCTTATCACATTTTTTTGTCTTTTGATTGATAATCTATTTTAATCATCCTTCCTCTAGATCTTGCTTTGTTCAATTGTCAATTTCAAATTCTCTTCCACCCTTTTGATTTCTTCAAGTTTCATTCTTAGATTCTCAATAGTCTCCTTTGCTTTCTTTTGTTCCTAGTTAACTAAACTTTATGTTTCAACTTTCAACTTCCAGATATTATTCCTTAGTTTTTTAATGCATTCATCTGCTTGCTTGACGTTTTCTTTTAGATCTTCATTTTTAGACTCTATAGTCTCTATTTTTAATTCTTCATCCAAGTTAGATCCCTTCACCATTTTGTTCAACCTACCAAGATCTCCTTCGAGCTATTAAACTCATTCCAAAGGACCGGGCTTTGATACCAATTATTGAACTGGACAACTAAGAGGGGGTGAATCATTTGTCCCCAAATTAAACCCTTAAATCATTTACCAGAATAAAACCTTAAAACTTCTTAAATGATTAAATATTAAGTGCAAGTGAAAAAAATGAAAAACCATCACATAAACACAATAACACCATATTTACGTGGAAAACCCAATGAGGGAAAAACTACAGTGAGGATTAACTCATAATATAGAGAATATCAAAACCGATTACAAAAGGCTCACTGCCTCAAACTCACTGCCAATAGAAGGACTCATTGTCCAAAGTCATTGTCCACAGAGCTATAGTCTGGAGATACAAAAGATGGCTTACTTCCAAAATATAAAAGCTATGGATCACTTCCAAAAGTATGAACTAATGGAATACACCTTCCTTGTGTAGAATTCAGTTCCAAATGAAGCTTTGTATAAGTAGTACTATTTCTCCTAGCAGTCACTCAATAATTTTGTTCTAGTCTTTGCCTGATAAATCATTTAGACTCACACCATGCACATACACTTGAAAAACACATTTTTTACATCACTCACACCTTTCTTGTCTATCTTCTCCAAAGAGTCTCATATATATATATATATATATATAAAAGTATATTACATTCATCAATTAGGTCAGCCTAATTGGATGAAGGAAAAATAATCAACGAGAACTCTTGTCGGCATCATATAGGATTAATGCATTTATTATCCATGTATTATATCATATTAAGCTGGCTAAGATCTATACAAAACATCCCCAAGGTAGATTCAATCTTCTTAATACATAACATGTGTTAGGTCGACCAAGACAGGGACCCAAACATAAAAGCTTCAAATCATCAAACAACTTCTGAATATGATGTAACATCATATTTTCATCATACTACAATCAAAGAAATAACCATAGGAACCATAGCATCCCAATGTTCTTCATAAGAAGGTGCAGAGTCTCCCGCAAAGATGTACCGAGAAGAGAAACAACTGTAGTGTACAAAGTTAAACTCTATCATTGATAATTTACTGGTCCCAACACAAAACTTCTCAAGATCCTGAATATAGCTATTTGAGTGAATCATAATGACATAGTTAAGATATTAGAGTCATAGCTTGTCTTGTAGTAGAATCCAGACCCAAAAACCAATGCACTAGTTCACTGATAAAGAACATCTTTGATAGGGAATAGCTTCCAATAAACATATCATACATTTGGTATTGTGTTGACATCAATGACAACCATTTGACGCAATCCTATTTTCAACAAAGACATGGTAAGTAAATTCACGCGTTGATCCTATTGTGTTGCACTATACTATGTTTGCGATTGAAAGGAATTTAGGCTTCTAAAACAATTGGTTCATAGTAGAGGAACTCATGTGAACACCACGACATACACAAATGAGAGATTGAAACCTTGAACCTTATGTTTGGAATCACTTGAGACCATGAAGGACCACCTATTTTGACACATGTGGTTTGAACTCAACTTTCATTTTTCCCATATATATAGCCCATCGAAGAAATGTGCTTGAGGTCGAACCCTATGGTGAACTCCCAGGTAAGCCTCCTACTGAAAATAAGAGGGGAAGACTTGAGTGTTTCTATTTCTCATCACCTAATAATTGCACATAGTGTAAGGGGAGAGGATAGGTAGAAAACACATGTTTGGTGACAAGACTTCAACTCACATGTGTGCAAGTGCATAAGATACAGTAGACATTTGTTCATTTTAAGCACCAATTCCAAATGTTCCTAAATTAAAAATCACAAACACATAATGGAACCTATAGAAAATTGGATTAGTAGTTTTATTTCAAGTCTTATTTGAATGCTCACCACACAACTAGAAACCAAATATCAATAACAAAAAATCTCTACCATACTAAATGTAGAAAGCAAAAAAATAGAAATTAGAACTCTAAACCCTCCTTTTCACTTACCAGTCATATATGGTGAAAAATCCAACGATAGTGGTGCACAAATGAAGTGCACTAGGATGATTGTGATGTAGAATAAGACAAATGTGATGCACAAGAGCAGACCCTACAAACACATAATTTGACAAACTGTGTAAAATATAACAACCCAAATAAGATGAATTCATTGTTAGGATGTTAGAAAAATTATCAAAACCTTGTAGCATGATCAAAAATAACAATTGTTAGCAAATTTTAAAACTCAAAAACCATAGTTAGATGTGGTACGAAAGATAATGAATGGGGTGCTAAAAACCTAGCATGTGTTGCACAATAGATGTGGTGCACCAATGCACAGATGTCACTCCAGATCAAACAAGTCCATTTTTTTTTATAACGATTGTGACATTTCTCTTGATGCTTGTGGTGTTCTATAGAATGATTATGGTGGACCTCCTCAAAACTAAAAATTTCTCAAAATTTGCATAAATGTTAGTCAGTTTATGTCAAGTTCACTAGTTGTCGACTGGGAAAATTAGGAGAAAGACATGAACCATGGATAAAAACCCAAAAATTGTCTAAATTCAATCCCTAAAGAGACCCTAATCTAAAAATGAGGCACAATATGACAATAGAAATCAAAATAATAAATCAATAATACCTCAATTATGATGCTAATGTTGATTCTCCTTCATTGCTCTTCTCAATTTTGCCTGTTTTTGTTGGTGCGAATATAAATTCTTGTACCTAGTAATTTATCTCACTAGGGACTTAGGGGACTTATTCACATACATTTAAATTTACTTAGGATATAATATTATTTTTAGAAGTCTTAGTTGGATTTTCTAGAACTTATCTTAGCTAGCTTTATGCATCATTTCCTAGGTAGTTAGTTGTCTCATGTCATAGGATTAAGACACATCTCACAATCATGTTCAATCCTATTCTTCAAACTTACCTATATATAAGGAAGGTAATTGTACACATCTGTATCATACTTCAAAGCTCATCATTTGATAGGTCTTAATATCAAGCAAGCTCATATTCTTGCATACCCTCTTGTAGAAGGTTTTCATTGTTTTTGTAGGTGGTCTTGGGTGTTGAGCTAATCTTTAGCTCTTTCATGGTATTAGAGTATTCTATACCATCTCTTACAATTTTCTCTCATATATGAAGTGTGCACAATATACAATAAGTTCAATGTAGAATGTCAGATAGTAAAATCTCAAAGAATGTGGTTGAATTCAAATGAGGTTGATAGATTGATTTTATAGTTCAATTGAGATTGAATGGATGGTGAATATTAAGAGGTGATGAAATATGATCAATGGTAGAGATTGATTGAGATGAAGAGGTGGATGAGTTAACTCAATTGCATGATAAGTTTACTGAGCTAAATATAGAGTTAAGTGATTGGATCAAAGATGAAATAGAAGAAAGTGTGAGTTAGCTTTTTGCATGAAAAGAGAAGTGTAAGAAGGTGTTAGTTCATTGATTTGCATGAGGGAATAATGATTAATAAAAATAATTAATTATCATTTCATGTGCAAGTGAGGCTAAATAAATAAAATAAGGAATTTTATTTATTTAGAGAATGGATAAAGATATATATATTAAATAAATAAATAAATTACTTAATTTAGAAGATGATGCATGAATAATTAAATAATTAAAATAATTATTTAATTATAGATGACAAATGATGATTAATAATTAAATAAATAATTATTTATTTACTTAAATTAGAAGAATAAAGAATAATTAGTGATATAATTAAATAAATGAAATTTATTTAATTCATCAAATGAAGACAAAATATAATAGTGAATGAATTAAATAATATAATATTATTTAATTAATAGAAGAATGTGAAATAAAAGAATATTAATTAAATAGTTAAAAATTATCTACTTATGAGAAAATATGTAGATGAATTAAAAATGGTGTTCGCAAGCTCGAGACATTTTTCAATGTCTAAAATACTTAGACTTATAAAGGAACCAACCTTCTCTCAAGGTGTGATCTCAAGTTTAAGAAAGGTCCCACACTTGAGAGATCATTTTCATTGTGCATTTAAAATTTTGGTTCAATAACCTGGTACATTTTAGATGAAAATTTTTTGGTAGATTTGGTGGCACCATTTTAATGAGCCTTGCATTATTCTACTAAGAGGATTGGTGCTATTTTTAGTAGTTTCAGTCATTGCACACATTTTGCATGCACTTAATGACTCTAAAATCTCTTGGTTTTATGATCATGTTGATCATTCATGCCAAAGATACAAACAAGATCATCCTATGAAGGTAAGTGTTCTAATTCTTAGAATTGCCTTTATCTTCATCTAGAAATAAAAATTGTAATAGTCATCCCACACCATTCTCAAGAGAATATCCAAGAGTGCAATCTATAGTTTCTCCTAGTAGCTTCTCCTAGCCCAAAAGAAGACTATTCCATAATCCTTCTATAGATATCAAAAGAAATTAATTCTTTGTCACTGTTATGTCATATCCCCTTCCAAATTTTTAATGAAAATTATAGATATATATATATATAAAGAAATATCTAAACAATAAAATTTTGGTTATACTTCAAATAAAATGCATGAAATTAGCTATCTGATATATGAAATTGTACATTATCGACTTGCACAAATCAAACAAAATCCAGTAATATATTATATTGATGACAATGGACTATTATGAAAATCAATACAATAGTAACAATAAAAACACAAATATGAAATAGTGATGATCATGCTAGACTTCCTTAAAAATCCTTGATGCCTCAATGCACTCTCTGAGTGAGAATTCTCTCCCAGAGCCAAAGGTTTTTTATCCTCTGATTCTATTTACCAATGGGGATTCGTACATTGATCACAATCTCCTAGATGTGTTTTCATCCATAAAAGAGTGAACACAACATGCCCAACAATACCTAGCATAACATGGTTGATCATTGCAATGGAAATGTTTCCTATCTTATATGTGGTGTAGGAGCACCTAATGGATTTTATGCCTCCATGAGGCCATTTTGTAAATATTTTCTCTATATGGTGTTTGCATCATTTGATAAGGATATTTAGACCTTATTAAGCATGTTTGAAATAGTCAATAGGTTATTAGGGGGTTATAAGTTCATTTTGTCAAAAGTTGTCATTTCTTGCAAAAAAAGTGTCATGTTGTAAAAGTGCAAAATGTAAGAATGAAGTATGAAGGGTCATGGGGCTATAGAGGTTAATTAGTTAGTTGGAAGTAGTTGGAATAATTTTTTAGAGGCTTAAATAGGCCTACTTCATCGTTGTAATGGGGGTTAGGTGAGTTTGAACAGGTTGGAGGACAAGTAGAGCAATAAACATGTAAATTGATGCATTTTTTATGTGTTCCTTGTTGTTCCTCTTCATTGCATGTGTTTGTAAGGAAAAATGAGGGTTAAAAACTCATTGGAAAAAGTAGATAATGGAGTATAGTTTTGTTTCATTTCATTTCATTAAAATTTAAGGAAGTTATGGTAGTTTCTTTGCAAACCATTTGGAACCCAACTTCAAGGTCATTGTGAGCATTCAAAATTAAGTTTCTCCACTTTCCAGTGTTGAAAACTCTTAAAAATTGGTGAGAAGGTTTGTATTTAGGTTTTTGATGATTCCCCAAGGTTGCAGAAATTTTTAGAAAATTTTTTCTAAGTTTTGTTGCTGCCCTTAAATAAATTACATGGTTTTTTGGCTTAAAATGCATGGTTAGAAGTTAGAGTTTGATGAAATTGCATTGTTGGAGGTTGGGAGATGATTTAATGAGTATGTTCAAGAATATTGTGGTTCAATGTTTGAAAAGTTGGTAGGGGGAGATAGGCCTTGGAATACCTATTTTCAATAAACCCCCTTTATTTCAAGCATAGGAAGGCTTAAAGCGTGGGTAAATATATGTTTGATTTCCCTGATATAAATTATTGTTTTTGTCTACTTGTAACCTGTGGAGGAGGTCTAGGTGGAAATTTGTAGTTGGGAAGGTGATTGGTTGGTAATTGCTTTGAAAAAGAGGGCTACTTAAGCCTAGTTACAACGAAACAATAATTTTTAGAAGGTAAAGATCTGAAACAACCTCCTCTTAAATTTTGATATGTTGAAATATGTCCAAATGGGTATCTAAATTACTAAGCCTCTTGAGGGTTTGACAAGTATTTAGGAAGTTATGCTCAAATTTCTATATTTTGACTACTATAAGACAAAGATGGTGGAATTGTGAAACAAGGTCAAGTTAGAGTTCTAAGGATTGAAGATTGTTCCAAATTGTTTGTAATGTGTTTTTTCAAGTGAATCATTTATGCTCTACATCAATTGGTATCAGATCTCAGAAGGTCTGGGCAAGAGAGTTTGGTGTTTGTGTGTTTGTGTTTGTGCAGGTTGAAGAGAAAACCTGGTTGCCAAAAGACTAGGTAGAGGTTCAAGGAGAAGAGACCTAGGTGAGGAAAATTAAAGAGGAAGCAAGGTTAAAGGGACTTGCTTGAAGAGATGATGGATTTGTTGAGAAGGTACTAGCAGGCTAAGGGTTCACAAAAGAAGAAGCAAGAAGAAAAAGAGAGGAAGAGGAAAGAGGAAAATATGAGGCAAATAGAGGTCGAGAAAGAGATAAGATAAATAAGGAAATCTATGGAAGAGATGACAAGAAGGCATGAAGATGAGATGGAGCAGTTGCTCAAAAGAGCACATAGTTGGTACTTGATAATGAAGAAAGTTGTACATTGGCCATTAAGAAGATATTTCAAAGGAGAAGACAAATGAAGATAATAGAGGGAGAAGAACAAACCTTTTTGAAACAAAAGAAGAAGAGCACTTAGAAACTGCAGCCATATCAGAGTTTGAAGCCACGAAGATAGCAGAGGTGAAGGATGAATTGATTTTGGAGGGAAATGATGAGTTGGTGTCAAGAACGAATGTTGAAGAGAAGGTCAAGGATGAGATGATATTGCAAAGGTATGATGTAATGTTTTCATCATTGTTTGCAACTTAGGAGGATAGTATTTTTTCTATTTCTTTCATATCAAATATTGGTAGCCTTGAGAAAGTAGCATATAGAGAGACCGAGTATCAGATGGGTATGTGGAGGATCATGATGGCCCAAAAAGTAAGAATATGATGGGTATGTGGCAGACAAATTTTCTTTGACCCAAAATTGATGAAACAAAAATGGTTTTTAAAGGAGATTCTCAGATTTCCACCAATATAAATTATGCTTTACTTTGAATTTAATATGTAATTATTATTCATTTTCAATTCAAATTATGACAAAAGTCCCGATTGATAGACTGATTGAAAAACATCTATAGCTTTCAAACGGTATCACATTTTTTGAATCCAAAACATGTGTCACATTCTATGCTTCACATACTATAGGTTAAAAAAAGAAAAAATGAATTTCATGAAGTTTTGACCAAGTTAAGGTGGTCAAACATAATGAAGTTTTTATATTTTTAAAATTTGTAATAAAAAATTCATAATTAATTATTTACTTGGAAAAATTACAAAAAAATATTCATCACATCGGACATGAGTCACTCTACCTATATCTAAAATATTATAAGTAAATATTATCATTTTATTGTGGTTAGGTGGTCCATTGCAACACCTACTTATTTTTTCCCCGAAATTTAAGTACGATTGCATTGAAATTTCAAATTTTTCACCAAATAGTTTTTTTTTTTAACAAACCTAGTAGTTTAGAAACTACATTCAATTTTGTACAAATTCTATTCTTACATATTTTTAAAATAATATAAAAAACTTATTCAATTTTTTACGTCAAGTTTCCTAACTCTGATTTTTCTATTTTTTTGCCACTTAAGGGCCTGTTTTTTCCATGATGATCCTACACATACCTAGATGGGAGAGAAAAACAAAGGTGAAAAGATCATGACTACATTGCAAAGGAAAAAAGCTAAGGAAATCATATATCACTTATTGTGGTAGTAATATTGACGGGAAACAAAAAAAAAAGTCAAAATGAAAGAAGGAGGACAAGGTGTTAGACAAAGATTGGGATACATCAAAGCATGAAGAATCATATTCAAGGAGACAAGATAAATGGAAGACAAGTTTGTGTTGACGAGATGAAACCAAAGGTGAAGATGAAGACTGCATGCTTTCAAGAAGACAAAGGGAAGAAGGGAGAAGACCACAAGCACAAGTAATCAATGATGCATACCTGTTACTAAATTCAAGAGGGCTTTGAATTTCTTTTTGGCTGGAAGTATGGTGCAGGAGCACCTAATGGATTTTATGCCTGGACCATGAGGCCATTTTGTAAATATTTTCTCTATATGGTGTTTGAGTCATTTAATAAGGACATTTAGACCTTATTAAACATTTTTATGTTAGTCAATAGGTTATTAGGAAGTTATAAGTTCATTTTGTCAAAAGTTGTCATTTCTTGCAAAAAAGTGTTATGTTGTAAAAGTGCAAAATGCAAGAATGGAATATGAAGAGTCATGGGGCTGTAGAAGTTAATTTGTTAGCTAGAAGCAGTTGGAATAAGTTTGTAGAGGCTTAAATAGGCCTACTTCATTGTTGTAATGGGGGTTGGGTGAGTTTGAACAAGTTGGAGGACAGTTGGAGCAATAAACATGTAAATTGATGCATTTTTTTGTGTTCCTTGTTGTTCCTCTTCATTGCACATGTTTGTACAGAAAAATGAGGGTCTGAAACTCATTGGAAAAGGTAGAGAATGGATTCTAGTTTCTGATGCAATTTGTTTCATTTCATTTCATTGAAATTTAAGGAAGTTATGGCAATTTCTTTGCAAACCGTTTGGAACCCTACTTTTGGGTCATTGTGAGCATTCAAAATTGAGTTTCTCCACTTTCCACCATTGAATACTCTTAAAAATTGGTGATAAGGTATGTATTTAGGGTTTTGATGATTCCCCAAGGTTGCAAGAATTTTGAGGAAGGCTTGCCTAAGTTTTGTTGCTGCCCTAGAAGAAATTACATAGTTTTTTGGCTTAAAATGCATGGTTAGAAGTTATAGTTTGATGAAATTGCATTTTTCGAGGTTGGGAGATGATTTAATAAGTATTTTTAGGAATAATATGGAATTTTTGAAGAGTTGGTGGGAGGAGATAGGCCTTGTAATACCTATTTTCAATAAACCCCCTTTATTCAAGCATAGGAAGGCATAAAGCAAGGGTTTTTGGTGTTGGGTGAATATATGTTTGATTTCCCTAATATAATTTTTTTTTTTTGTCTACTTGTGACCTGTGGAGAAGGTCTAGGTGGAAATTTTTAGTTGGGAAGGTGATTGGTTGGTACTTTCTTTGAAAAAGAGGGCTACTTAAGCCTAGTTACAACGGGACAACAATTTTTAGAAGGTAAAGGTTTGAAACAACCTCCTCTTAAATTTTTCTATGTTGAAATATGTCCAAATGGGTATCTAAAAAGCTAAGCCTTTTGAGGGTTTGATAAGTATTTAGGAAGTTATGCTCATATTTCTCTGTTTTGACTACTACAAGACAAAGATGGTGGAATTGTGAAACAAGGTCAAGTTAGAGTTTTAAGGATTGAAGATTGTTCCAAATTATTTGTAGTGTGTTTTATTGAATGAATACTCCATAACCTACATCAATATGTAATTCCTCAAAATGTTAAACTTAGTTAGTCAAGACCTAAATGGTTGTGAGGTCCACATTTGAGTTTCACACACTACCTAGGTCAACCTTATGAGCCTTGTAAATTATCTCACTACCATACTACACACCATTCCACATGCTACTATTATTCCATAGGTTGACCTTACTAGAAAACTCCACCATCATCGTTTTTAGCTTGGTAGGTGCCAGGCTATACCCTTGATCCCATCTTAGGAACATGTTGAGAAATATCCCTAACCCCCAATTCGGGCACACGTTAGGAAATATTCTCGACTCCCAACCTTTCATTTGTAAAGGTGATGTATGAAAAGTCCTCTCTTGTGAAGATTTCTTGCCCTCAATATTCTTAAACTATATAGATAGTTTTACTCCATCGATTGCTAATGATAATGTTAGAGGGAGTTTTAGTCATAAAAATAATACCACTAGTAATGTTGATATGATATTTATTATAAAATATTTATTGATTGTTATGGTTCTTAAAATTAATTAATTATTATTAGTTATAAATTTAAGAAAACCCCTAAAAAAAGATATAAAATATTGGCGAATCTTTCATTTTTTAGGAAAAATATTAATTTCTATTGGTGATTCTTTCTTTTTTTGAAAAAAATATTAATTTTATTGGTGATGGTTCTTAAACATCATTAAAAATTTGTAGAAAAATTTGGCAAATATTAAAAAATAATAGGAAAATGCATTAATTGAGATGACAAATGCATCCAATTAAAAATAATTCTCATGGAAAATTAGGTGCCAAAGGGTGGAAATATTAGATGGGTTTAAGGGGTAGACTATAATATTTACTTGCTACCATTGCTTTAAAATATAATATAATGACTCCCATTGTATTATACACTAAAATGTACCCACGATCTATAATTCTGATGGGGTTCAAAATTAATTTTGAATCATTGACCTAATGACCCTCATTGTACACTATGAGGTAAAATATACCAATGATCTATAATTCTCATGAGACTCAAAAATGTGGGCCTCATGAGCATTATAGATCATAGGTACATTTTACCTTGTGGAATACAACAAGGATCATTAGATTATATTTCAAATCAATGGTAGAAACTAAAGATTAGAAATATGGTCCTAGAATAACTAATAATTATGATATACTATTGACGAATAATAGAAACTAAAAGATTAGAAATATGGTCCTAAAGTAATCAGCTTGTTTTGGTGTTTTGGGTGGGCAGCCTATTGATTTATCTTTTCTTCCCTTGCTCCTTTATGTACAGGGTTTCAGGGGCCCTTCAAAATGTGTTTATCATTAACCAAAAACTAATAATTATATATATACCATTAATGAATTAATATATATTTATACTATAATTTGTAAAACTTGGGTGAATCTAATCTAATCATGTATCGAATATTGTAACAAATTTTTGAGTTAAAATTTTCAATAAAATAAATTCCTTGGTGATTTAAACAAGACTATAATAAAATTTTATAAAATTGTGGCAATTCAAGTCATGTTTTAGCTTAAACTATTAGCCAATTTGGGATTCCCAAATTTCAACTATTAGCCAATTGGCGAATATTTGCCACTAAAAAATCACTAATTATATAGATGGTTGTATTGAATCAATTGACCAATATGTGGTTGGATTTGTCACTAGTGAAGACCAAAGAACTGTTAAATATCAATATCACCATTGTATAATAAAATATATCAAGATTATTTTTTATATTTTAATACTTAATCATTGTTATTTTGATTATAGATGGTAGAAAATCATTTGATGCTTCCATTGATAACTTTCAAAATTTCACTAATTATTTAAATTTATTACTCCAAAATTTACCATTCTTAAGAAACAAGGGAATTTAATTTTCATTATGTAAAATTTCATTTGGGAAAAATTAGAGAGAGAAAAAGAGATCTATGATTTGAATTGAAATCTTTCTTGATAGATTCAAGGGCTTGGATTGTCATGAATAATTATGTGTCTTGCTTGTGGATTTGAGAGAATATATCAGGAAAAATATCTTAAAAACTTTAGAACTTTGTGTTGTATGGGAGAATATCCCTTCAATTTATGAGATATATATTTTTTTGTTTATAGTATTTGAAGGGGAAAAATATCAAAAATAAAATACAACACTTGGTCCGCATGGAACACACTAAAGGGGCAATTGGATATGTTGATGTAGTGCACTTTTTTAGGAAAATTGTAATAATAAGTTATGGAAAAGGTTGCTAAGTTATATTAAAAGGTGGTAATACAGTAAAGTAATTTTATGAAAGTGATTGTCATTATAAAAAAGTCAAAATTATTGTAAGTAATATTAGTATTATATTTAAATTTTATTTTTAAAATATAACCAATTTTTTTAAAGTCAAGGTGGTTAGGTTTAATTTTATTAGTTGCTAACAAATGAACCAATGAGATGATAGAATTAAAATAGTTTGACCAAATTTTCTAATGTATTTTTTTCTAAATTTGGTTGAAAACGTCAAAATTAAGTTATATATTATTCTATTAGATAATAGTTAGGGAAAATATTTTTTAGTATGATGTAAGCTATGTAATCCTTTAATTATTTTCATTTTGATATAAAAAGTTCATATTTAGAAACCTATATTGAGAAACCTCTAGCCAATTTTTATAATTACCTATTTTATCTCATATTGGAAATCCTCTAGATAATAATTTTAGAACAAGCCTTTTAGTGTTATGTATGGAAATTAAACTGAGATATAATAAAATAGTTCTAAATATTGTAGATTGTGTGAGAGGCCTTGAGTGAGATAGTGAAATGTGTTACAATGAAGCTTTGTATCAAAAGATTCAAAAGAAAGTGTTCTTTTACTATGCTATTAAGTTCATAATGAGGTGGTACAACACACACGGGGGTGGTCAAATCAATTTACTTAATAAGATTTCTTATAAATGTACTATTATTTGTAATTCACTAAATTGGACTAAGGAGGACTTAATTATGTTGTTTGATCTAACACTTATCAATGTTGTTTCCTAAATAAGACATATAGGGTAATACTTATCTTAACTGTGAGATGTAATATAACAATTAGAATAATTAAAACCTATAATAAATTACTAAAAAAGTTCTAGCATCAAAGAAAGCAACTTCTTGTAGATTATCACTCAATATGATCCTTAGACTCAAACAATCCATTACTGAATCTCATTCTCACAAGCTAGAAAGGTTGTTAATAAATCAAACTTAAAAATTACATTTAATTTACCTCAACTAGTTCTAATAAAATGACACATGAGACTAAAGTATAAAATCTAAAACATCTCAATAGAATGATATCATGAAACCTAATAAATACATCTAAAAATATCTTGAAAAATAAAGAAACTTTGGAATGAATGAATAAAATGAATATAAAAAATTAAGACAGTCCAAACAAAAGAGAAGCACATCTAGGAATCAATAGAAATGTGCATGCTTTTGAAAGGAGCAAAAGAGAAGGCCACTGTAGAAAGTAATATGTATTGGTAATGGTTTATTAATGCAAGAGGATTATAATGGAGGTCCTCCTTGCATATGGGTTTAAAATTCAATGTACCCTTGTAGTATATTTGCACAGAATGTTGAGGACACATTTGTTGAAAGTAGTGGTGTCAAGGCTATTTTCTAAGCTTTTGTGATCCAACTCACACCTAGTCAACCATTCTTTGCTATTGCAAGTAGTGAAGTATTTGATCCTCTCTAGAGTCAAGCATTTGTAGTCAAAATGGGAAACTTATTGGTTTATTATATCGTTTGTATCTCCTTTCAAAAATAATAATTTTACTCTATGATAGTATTTGTTTATGTAGACATTGAAAAAATGTCTTGGTCTACAAGCATCATTTTTCCATTGTCTTGGTCTTTTTCATGAAAAAATTAAGTAATTTGAATTATTTAATGATTATCTTTGATCACATTCCTCTACTAATTAAATAATTTTAATTATGTAATTAATTCATTTCTTGATCTTTATTCTCCTTTGGTCAATTAAATTATTTATTTAATTGTGAGGCTAACATTCTTTCCTTCTATAATTAAATAAATTATTATTTATTTAATTATTTTCTCTTCATTATTTGTTTGTAGATAAATAATTATTCCTAATTATTTATGTATTCATTGATCCTTTAAGTTCTATAGTTAAATAATTATTAAAATTATTTAACTCCCTGTTACCACCTTTCCTCTATTAAATAATTAATTTGACTTAATTATTTGATTCCTCTTTCTTCACTTGCCTCTATATTTAATTTAAATAGTTGCATAATAAATTTTAAATTAAATATTCATTTTCCCTTTCTCCATAAATAAATAATCAAAAATTATTATTTATTCCTCTATATCTTTTACCAAATTTAAAATGTCAAAGATGCCTTCCATGAATTAAATAATTTATTTTATGGGTATGTGCAAGATCATGATGGGCCAAAAATTGGCGATATGATGGGTATGTGTAGGGAATGTGGTTGACAACTTTTTTTTTACCCAAAATTGATGAAACGAAGAGTTTTTATAGGAGATTCTCAACTTTCCACCAATATAAGGGTATGTGGAGGATCATGATGAGCCAAAAAGTTGTGATATGATGGGTATGTGTAGGGTATGTGGCTGATGTCTTTTTTTAACCCAAAATTGATAAAAATAAATTAAGTTTTTAAAGGATATTCTCAGCTTTCCACCGATATAAATTATGCTTTATTTTGAATTTAATAAATAATTGTTATTCAATTTCTATTGAATTACAACTAAAGTCTTGATTGATAGGCTGATTGAAAAACATATATAGCTTGCAAACGGTATCACATATTTTGAATATGAAACATGTGTCACATTCTATGCTTCACATACTATAGGATTAAAAAAGAAGAAATTTAATTTCATGAAAAAATGACCAAGTTAAGGTGGTCAAACATACGAGTTTTTATATTTGTTAAAATTTGTAATAAAAAATTCATAATTAATTATTTACTTGGAAAAAAATTACAAAAAAATATGTATCACATCAGGACATGAGTCCTCTACTTATATCTAAAAACTTATTAAAAAATATTATCATTTTATTATGGTTAGGGTGGTCAGACAAACACCCACTTCTTATTTTTTTCCCTAAAATTTAAGTACTACTGCATTGAAATTTCAAATTTTCACCAAAGAAATTTTAAGAAAAAAAAAACCTAGTAGTTTAGAAACTACATTCAATTTGCTACAAATTATATTCTTACATATTTTTGAAATAATATAGATAACTTATTCAATTTTTATGTCAAGTTGCCTAACTTTGGTTTTTACGAATTTTTACACTCAAGGGCCTATTTTTTCATGATGATCCTACACATACCCATACCCATAAATTATGTTTTACTTTGAATTTAATAAATAATTATTATTCATTTTCTTTGAATTATGACTAAATTCTTGATTGATAGGTGATCAAAACATCTATAGCTTTCAAAACGATATCACATATTTTGAATCTAAAACATGTGTCACATTCTATGCTTCACATACTATAGGATTAAAATAAATAAATTTCATGAAGTTTTGACCAAGTTAAGGTGGTCGACATACATTTTTTATATTTTTTAAAATTTGTAATAAAAATTCAAAATTAATTATTTACTTGGAAAAAATTACAAAAATATGCATCACATGGGGACATGAGTCCTCTACTTATATCTAAAATCTTATAAAAAAAATATTATCATTTTATTGTGGTTAGGGTGGTCAGAAAAACACCTACTTCTTATTTTTTCCCTGAAATTTAAGTACTATTTCATTGAAATTTCAAATTTTCACCAAATAGATTTTTTTTTTTTTTTAAAAACCTAGTAGTTTAGAAAATACATTCAATTTGCTATAGATTATATTGTTACATATTTTTTAAATAATTATAAATAACTTATTCAAATTCTTATGTCAAGTTGCCTAACTCTGATTTTTTCAAAATTTGTTGCCACTTAAGGGCCTATTTTTTCCATGATGATCCTGCACATACCCTTATTCCTCCACTTCCTCTCCCAAATTAAATAATAATATGATTTAATTGTCAATATTCCTTCTTCAATTAAAAATTATTATTCAATGTCCCACAAGCTCTCCCAAATTAAATAATTATAGTACTACTTTCCCTCCACTTTGTCATTTCAAATCTTGACCGTTGATTCTCTCTAGTCTTCAATCTTGACCATCTATCTTTAGCCGTCCCTAACCCACTTATTTTTGGTGCATGAATCTTCTGTCGTTGATCTTGGCATCTTTCTAGAAGATCGATCTTGTCTGTTGGTTCAAAATATTTTCTATAAAAGAATGTCTTCTCTTTCATTTTGTCTTTTCAACCACATTTCTCCAAAGTTCTTGCTATCTTTTCATTGTCATTTGCAAGTACTCCAACACTTCAAAATATGAGGGCAAAGCTTTGCAACTTGAGAAAGAATGAAGGTGAGGCAAGGGTGATGAAGCTGTTGGAATTGATTGATTCAATCCACAGCTCCTATGAAACACCTACAAGCAATTACCCATCACAATAGAGAAGATCTAAAAGTGAGATTGTGCTCAATAACCTGAGAATTATATTGATGCAAATAACTTGGATAAATATTACAAATGAATGTGCATGCTTATATAAGCAATGCATAAGAAAACCCTACACGTGTATTGACAAAATAGTGACAAGTGTTTTAATTCCATGCAATGATACAACTTGTCTTAAATTTAGTCTAATCCAATAATAGGAATCAAACTAAAGATTAAATATCAACTCCTAAGTTTAGCTTAAGTGAACTAAAGTAAAGAAGCCTCTAATAATTAATTGATGATTAATTAATTATCAAATAATGACTTATTTACTCCAACACCCCCATTTAAGTTCAACTTACTTGAAGAAACTAAACAATTGATAAAGGAAGCTAAAATGAATGTAGAATGGGTCCCAGCTACAAGGCCTAATGAGGTACCCATGTACAAATAAATGAATCTCTCATAACTAGAGAAAAGGAGAAAACCACATGGGGAAAACTCCTCTCTAAAAGAGAGAAAAAGAAATGACTGCACTAGTGAAAGAAGGATTGAAGGAGGACTCAATGTGACCCCCAAGGACTGATTCTATCATGCAAGTACAATCGATGTCCCCCTAATAGGAGAGAGAAAAAGAGTCCCCCTAGAAAGATAGAGCTCACATGCCAATGATGAATGTTTGAAGACAAAATATGATCCATTGGACCTGCAAACAACATTTCCCCCCTTAGGAAGAAATAGATCCACTGGTGATTGGAAAAGCCAATTCAAAAATATGGGTGATACTGGAATCCAAATCCGGTTGATGTGTGCCTCTAAAAACTGGTCATGTGTCCACACGTCGAAAAGCAATGATGAATCAATCTAGAATCCTATGAAGACTGATGTAGAACAAAATACAAAGGTGATGAAGATGGTGGAACAACATTGATGATGTAGTTGTCAACAAAGAGGAGATGAATGCCCTCAAAATAATCCTCTAAATCTATAATATAGGACTCCACAAACAAGGATGATATGTCTACGAAATATGAATCCCAAGTAGTGTCTGAAAGATGTATGATGTCTTGCTACACTAAATCAATAGGGGCCAAGGATGTGGAGATATAATATTGATTGAGAACAATAGTTGTTGATGATGTAGTCTCAATCTGAAGAGTGGGAACATGAATACAAGTCTTTGAACCATCAGAACATGCAAGACCTATGATATACTCAAGCTCCTCTAAAGTATCATCATGAAAGGGTATGGAATCTGCATCTGCAAGAGGGATGAGACAATCTATAGTAGGATCCTCTGGGTATGGAGAGATATGAGGGTCTCCATAGATCTCCTAGAGTCATGTCCAAAGTATGTGGGGACATTCAATGTCTAATACAACATGAAAATCAAGTTTTTTGCCATGTATTCATCTTTTGTGAGTTTTCTTTCCTCACTTCAATTGTAAACCACTAGTGTGGCTTCACCCACATATATAGTGTCAAGATCAACACTAGAACATATAACCCCTACAATCTGATCTCTAATGATTTCCGATGCTAATAAACTCCTTGGTGTGCCTAGTGTAGGTATGAGTCCATATAGATAAGGAAAAATATCAAGTCACCTAAGATGTGTCAGGATGCCATCTCGCCAAGACTCATAGTTACCCTTATCCAAGTTGATCACAAAAGGATGAACAAAAAAACCCATGATACTCACTCAAATGAAAAAATCAGAGACTAAACACCTCAGTACTAATAAAACAAATCAAATGATGTAATCCCACACAAATAGATCATTTCTAGGTGCCAAGATGTCCAATTAATTAAGCAAAGTGTGAAAATGCAAAATACTAAATAAAATGTACTTGGGGAAAATTCTAGAAAAAGTGCATGAATAGATCTGAACAGCTTTGAAATACCTTTCCAACGCTGCTTGAATAGCAAAAATTGGAGATATAGGCAAAAATTTACGAGCTTGGAAGTGCAAAATAAAGATTTGATTTTGACTTCAACATCAAGAATAATAACCACTAGAAAAATCTGACAATGAGACCTACACCACTGGAAAGTTTGTAGAACCATCTTTTTGACGATATCTTATTTGCTTGATTTGCACACTGTATGCCCAAGTTATGCCAAAAAGAAAAAAATTGCTCCTTTAGGGAAAATCGGGACTAGGAGGTGGATTGAGAGGTCGATCGTACAGATGATGTCATCATGATGTCATGCTAACGTCAGTGATCCATGAGCTTAATTTTGACGTCTATCATATAGAATATGTTGAGAATATTTAGTGGGATCTTAGGAGAATATACCCAGCCTACCTAGGTTTTACCACTAGTGGGTTTATGCATGTACTTGCTAGTGACTTCACTGCCCACAATTTTTAAGTGGTTGTCACTATTTTTCTGCCATTTGCCAGCTTCAAAGGGCTGGCGGCGCTTTGATGTGTGGCCACCAATTTTGTAAAGGAAGTTAGTCGAATTCTATGGGCCCACACAGGTATAGTACAACCTACACAGTGATTTGACCTACGTATGTCTGTACAACCTGTGTGTTTTTTTGAAATTTTTTTGATTTCTTTTTTTTCAATTTGATATTTTTCAAAAAAAATGTACTTTTTAAAATTTTTACAGGGAATTTTTTTTTAAAAATCCTAATTTTTTAATCTATGGGAAAATTTTGAAAGAAACCAAAAAAATCATGTGTACCTGTGCATGAAATTTGAGGCATCCAAATCTATACGAATCTACATGCCTCTAAAAAAAAATTCCTTTGGTTGCAACTACTCCGATTTGAGAAAAAATGACAAGCGATCTTAAGGTTTTTGGCTGCTCTGAATGCGATGGCGAGGTCCATTTTCTCCAAGATGCACTAGAAAAAAGCTCAAGGTTAGATCCCTCCTAAAATTGAATAGGGGGCTCCAGATCTAGGCTCTGATACCATGTTGGAATTGACTAATTCAATCCACAACTCACATGAAACACCTGAAAGCAATTACCTATCACAATAGAGAAGATCTAAAAGTGACAAGTGTTTTAATCTTATGCATGAGACAACTTGTCCTAAATTTATTATAATCTAATAATAGGTATCAAACTAAAGATTAAATATCAACTCCAAATTTTAGCTTAAGTGAACTAAATTAAAGAAGCATCTAATAATTAATTGATGATTAATTAATTATCAAACAATGACTTATTTACTCCAACATAAGCAACTCTAATAGGGGAGTTTTATTTTATGCTTTTATTTTAGGTCTATCCCACCTTCACTAGGGCACATTGGGGCATGATCTGAACCTGATTTTCTTCTTTATTCTTTGACGTAATGCTCAAATCACATTATGTCAAAGAGGGGCAAAATGTAGACACTGAAAAATGTCTTGGTCTGCAAGCATCATTTTTCAATCATCTTGGTCTTCTTCCTGACATAATTAAGTAATTTTAATTATTTAATTAATTCATTTCTTGATCTTTATTCTCCTCTGATCAATTAAATTATTTATTTAATTGCGTCACTAACACTCTTTCCTTCTATAATTAAATAAATTATTATTTATTTAATTATTTTCTCTTCATTATTCATTTGTAGTTAAATAATTATTCCTAATTATTTATATATTGATTGATCCTTTTCGTTCTTCTATAGTTAAATAATTATTAAAATTATTTAACTCCCTCTTACCACCTTTCCTCTATTAAATAATTAATTTTTCTTAATTATATGATTCCTCTTTCTTCACTTGCCTCTATATTTAATTTAAATAGTTGCATAATAACTTTTAAATTAAATATTCATTTCCCCCTTCTCCATAAATAAATAATCTAAAATGATTATTTATTCAGGCTCCATATCTTTTGCCAAATTTAAAATATGGTCAAAGATGCCTTCCATGAATTAAATAATTTATTTTATTCCTCCACTTCCTCTCCCAAATTAAATAATAATATGATTTAATTATCAAGATTCCCTTCTTCAATTAAAGATTATTATTTAATGGTCCACATGTTGTCCCAAATTAAATAATTATAAATTATTTAATTTGCTCCACTACTTTCCCTCCACTTTCTCATTTCAAATCTTGACTGTTGATTCTCTCCAGTCTTCTTTCAATCTTGATCGTCTATCCTTAGTCATCCCTAACTCACTTATTTTTGGTGCATGAATCCTCCACCATTGATCTTGGCATCTTTCTAAAAGATCGATCTTGTTTGTCTGTTTGAAATTTTTTCTATAAAAGAAGGCTTTTCTTTCATTTGTTTTTACAACCACATTTCTCCAAAGTTCTTGCTATCTTTTCATTGGCATTTGCAAGTATTCCAGCACTTCAAAATTTGAGGGAAAATCTTTGCAACTTGAGAAAGAATGGAGGAGAAGCAAGGGTGATGAAGCAATTGATACGAGAGTTTTATTTTATGCTTTCATTCTTGTTTGCTCTCTTTTATCATTTGTACTCTCTTGTTTGGATTTAAAATTTGGGCTTAGATCTTACTTAGAGTGGTTGCTACTTGGTCTTAGCCATTTTGCATTTTCAAATCTTATGGTTTGAAGTTCATAATTATTGAGTGTTCTAAAACTAATTTTACATCATTTTGTTTCATTGAAAAAGAGGGATTATATTTTATTGTCCCCTTAACCAAAGATTAGAAATGATATAAAAAGGAGATATTTTAATTTGGATATGATTGTGACATGAATATTTAATAATTGGAGAATTGAGGAAGATTCAACTTTTTTAGTGATACATGTTTAACTTAGAAACAAAAATAAGGAGGGAATCAATGAATTGATTGAAAAAAAGTGTAGTGCAATTTTTTACATGAACGAGAATGGTAATAACTTTAACTTTTAACTAGATTATTTCTCCATATGAACTATGAATTGTGTGTTTTACCTCTATATAGGACATTTTTTTTAAATGTTATAAAACAATATGGATTGTATTTTTTGTTATTAATGTAACCACTAAAAGAGAAAGAAGTGAAAACATTATAGGTATTGTAATACATCAATTTTTATATTAAGACATTAACAAAAACAAATATTGATGAAGAGCTTTTTTCTATTATAATTGTACAATAATTAATGAACTACATATACATAGTAAAATAAATGAAAATTTGAATCTACAAATTGAAATAAGGAAACAATATCTTCCACCAAGTAAATAGACTAATTATTGCATCGAGATTTTCAAATATTTTATCTCTATTCATTTTAAAACAAAATAACCAAAAAAATGAGTGAATAAATGTAGTGTAGGAAAATGCATGCCCTTGCATATTCACGGTTGTTTGGGCCCACCTTCCTTTATTTATCCCTATTTATGTCTTAATTGGTTCTATTTTGCATCCACAAACCTAATAAATTATATCTTTTTATGGCTAATCCCAACATACCTCAAAGGGGAAATGATAATTTAATGATTATGTCTAAGTGTCCCTAATTTTTGGGTCAAGACTAAGATGCCACCTATGACATCTTATTCCTCAACTTATTTTAGGGATTTAATTTCAAATTTTGGTGGGATTTATCCTCCTTTAATTAATGAATTCATATGTAGCCTTATTGTGGTATAATTTCGAGATATTAAGCATAGATAAGTATAAATACAAGATTCCTTCACTCATTTCACATCAAGTATTTTATGAGAGCATTCCTAATAGCAAGTTGGAGTCCAAAATAGCATTCAAGAGCAATTCATCAAGCATTTGGAGCCATCATCAAGATTCAAGCATCATGTCAAGGGTTTAGTGCATCCATTCATGTTGTTGAGCCAAGATTGTGGATGTGGGCGGGTGCATGAAGTTGGTCGCACTTTTGTGGCCAAATGGGAAAAAAATGGGGAAACACATAATGTGCTCATGTTATAACACGAGCGCATTATGTGCTTTTAAAAGAAAAAAAGTGAAATGTGTATCATTTGCTTTTCATTGTTTCTCAACTCTGCCCACAGCCAAAAACCCTCATTTCATGCTCGCGTTCTAGGAGGAAGGACTTGTGCAAATTTCTTCAAGAACAATTGGATTTTGTCTGCAAATATGGCACCACAATGATGAAGAGATGCATGAGGTAAGTATTGTTTACTATTTGTTTTGAATTTGTTAGTTTGAAATTGATTTTGTGTGTTTTAGGTTAGATTTGATTGTTTTTTAAAAAATCTATAGGAAATCCTGCAAATCCTCAACAAGAAGAGGAGGTAAATCCTCAACAGAAAAATCCTCAACAAAATCAACCTCAACAACAAAATCAACCTCCCCCACCATTCTCTCAATTCCCTCCTGGCACTCAAGAAAATTTGAGGAGTGAAATTGAGAACAATAGAAAACAACTTGAGGATCTTATCAGTAGGTTGAGTGATCCAAATGCTTCAACCACAGAAAGAATGCTTCTAGCAAATTCATTGAAAGACATGTTAAAAATGTAGATGCAAATCCTTAACAAATGTCGGATGGAAAGATAGGAGGCGGAATGACTAGGGCATATTATGCAAAATTATCATATATTAATTAAAGATTTAAATATTACTAAAGGTGATTTGTGCTCTCTAATGTGACCCTGAAACAAATAAAATCTTACCCTCAATGCAAAGAGGTTTCTATTCATTGGTGCCACCACCAAAGAGATTAAGAACCATTTTATGAAAGATGGTATATGGTATTTGATTACCCACCATGCAATGGTGTGAAGTCCCCAATATTTTCTTAGGAAAGATATATGATGAGTTGTATTGAACCAAATCCCAAATTATTTTGATATGGGGGAGTTCGAGGGGAGAGGTGGGGGAATTATTTCCAGGATAGGCCCGATGCATAGCTAGATCCTATGTGGCAAAGGAGACGTCCTCTCGCTAGGCCACCTCATGAGCAGATTGTGATGCCTGCTGTTGCAAAGGAGAGTGCCGACATAGAGACATTGCAGGTGATCACAACTTTGACCCAGAGTGTCATCCATCACACTAGCCCTATTGTACAGCACCATCCAGGGGAGTCTTCAGGTGGTGGCCTTCGAACCATGTGTGTCAATCTTGCAGGGCAACTTGTTCGTATGACCCTACCAACACTCAAGAGGTTAGTACACAAGATCCATATGCTACTACGCAGCTTGATCCATATGCATCTACGAGGATGGAGAGGATGGCTGACATTTTGCATGATGCATATGGCATTGACACTTAGGTAAAATTCAGCATGTTCATTGAATTTAATTTATTAAATTTTGATTGTGAAATGCAAGATTAACTAATTTAGTTTTATTATTTTAATAAAATTGCAGGGTCACAGTGTAGAGACTGGATACACCAGTCATCCACCTACTTATTTTTGCAGTACACCTATCGATGGGATATGTAAAGTTAGTAAACAATTATAAATTTATTACATGTGTTAATAGCATTGTTTTACGAATGGTATTTTAATATGTGATTTTGGATGTTGAATAGGGTATTGTTGGAGGTTTCAAGGAAACACCTCCAAGTGCCAGTAGATTTGATCAAACGTTCACGGAGGTAATATAGAATTTAAAGAGAACTTAAGTAAGTAATGAATTCTAAGTTTAATAGATTTGTGTAGTTTATATTCATATTGTTGACCTTACGTTGCATTACACAGATCATTCAAAATTAAAGCATTACTTCAAATTTGATAACTAATAATCAGAAATATATCTGTTTAATATTTGTACTCAAAATTTTGTTCATTAGATCTCATACATTATAATTCATCACATGGATCACTATTGTAACTCTTTTGTGATTAATTAATTTGTTGTTTTATTTTCATATGTTGGTGACAGAAACACCGCCAAACATTATGAGGGAAATAGATATTGGTGTTTCCTTTGCTATACAATCCTCGATGGCTCTAATAGGGGAGGTAGGAGGCAAATTACTAAATTTCAATTTACATTCATTGTTATAGATGAACTAGTTCTAGTGAAAAATCAAACCATTATTGATTTGTAGTTTAATTCCTATTTGGATGGTTTATATAGGGCTTGAGCACACTAAGCATTGGCGTGCAAATATTTCCATCGAGGAGAGTGATCGTGAGATGGCCGTAAGTGATTATTTTGTTAAATATATTACTTTTTATAATGTAATTTCTATAGATTAATGTCTTTACTTCTTATTGTAACAGTTGAAACTTCACCAGAAGCTAAACACTAGGAGGAGCAGCAAGAGCACTCCTCGAGTATAGCAAAAACGGGTGATAGACTTATTGCCGTCGGATCACCCAGCAAAGGGAAAGAAATTGTATTTGAACCAAAGCACGGAGAGAAATGAATTTTGAATGCATAGAGCCCTTTGTTGTATACCTACATGGAAATTTTGTACATATTTTGTATTGGATATATTTGACATTGAATGCCTATATGGCTATTTTGTAACTATATTTTATACTTATATCGACATATATTGATGTATGCGTACATGGCTATTTGCTTAATACAAATCTTTTTATCAATGGTGTCCATATTTGCAAATTATAAATTCATGGTTCAATAGATATGAGTTACATGTATTCAAGTGTATACTTTACAACCTACGCACATATATTTTTTGACTTACGTGTGAACATCGAAAAGTGTGAAAATTTCTATCTTTGGAAGTCAAATGTAAGACAATTTGCAATTCTCAGTTCTTGCATACTCGATCTTATGGACTTATTCCTTCCTAGCACATATTGTGAATATTTCTCATTTGGTGCAGAAGACAGATTCCTCATTTTTGAACCACTCATAGTAAAGAGATTCATAATAAGACTTTAGCATTGGAACACTACTCCATACTTCTCTTGTCTAGACCATAAAGGATTGAAAATTCTTAATTTGATGCAATGATAGTCGTGAGATGAGAATTTATATAACCATGCCTATTTTGAAACTTGCATCTAATCTGCATCAACAAGAACTTAGGGGTATAAAGAGTCTTAGGTTTGATAGGCCTTCTCTTCCCTAAGGGGGGAGAGCCTACATCTTGAATTTTGAACAAAATTTTATGAAGCAAACATTTTACCTGAAAGCTTCAAACCTAGATGACATATTTGGCCAAGTCTATCTTGAAAATTATCAATGCGTTCAAACTCTAAGGAGATTCTCCTAAAGAAAACTTTACCTTTTCACGGAAAGAAGTGCAACAAGTTGCATGTGATTTATCTTATTTCTTTCTCCACCCAGTTCTGCAGTCAATCATTTACTTGGCTCGGGGATAGTTCCGACCGAGAGCAAGGACACCCAAAAAATCATTGAGATTCTTCTACGATCTACAAGACAAAGGTTTTGGCTCTTTCACAATGTAAATAATTATGTAACATTGTTTTCTTGTTTTCCTTCCACACAGAAAAGTGTTCACACTTTTCAAATTGATCAATGATCAATAATGACTGATTGTAAACACTTGATATTTTTATGTTTGAACTTTAATTTATAATTTTTGTATCATGACATTCGGGTAGATCCACTAATATTTTAATATTTCACTATGAAAGTGGTGAGGGTGTATTTTTGCTATGTTATTTGACTATTAATATGGTGATGTATTCTAAACTTGATTCTTCTTTGCAAGTATGTATATATTTACGATTTTTATATATTTTTTGTATGACCAAATGAAAGCGAACCCAACCCCAAAAATTTTCTGAGCAGAAATTGACAGGGTTCTCGGGCAGATCACAGACCAAAAGCTGAACCCGGTAACTTAGTAAAAAATAGATTTTTGTAGTTTTTTTTTATTCATAGCGTTGATTACATTGCATTGCACATCTTTCAGAAATTTGAAAGCATTGCTTCACATTTCATAATACTAATAACTAGATCTTTGATAGATGACAAATTTCAATTACAATATGGTTTTACAAAAAGTCAAGTAGGCAGGTTATACACGAATACTTCACATTGCATAACAAATAACTTCCGGAAGCGGTGCCAATTGCATTTAGTTTGTCATGGCATTCTATATGAGATTCCACATTTCTTTGAGGCATTTTTTTCAAATAGTTCCTTTGCCTTGTCTATACTACCACATTTTTCATACATGTCTACCAAAGCATTTTTGTCAAGAGCTAGTTCAAGTGTTGCCTTGTTGCTATGGTAGAAAGCCTAAAACAAGATGCTTTTGAAAAAGCTATGGATGCTTGGAAAAAATCTATCTTATGCAATAGTAAGCAATAGGATGAACAAGGGGAATGGCTGTTTGAAAAATGCCTCAAATAAATGTGGTCTCATGGTGGTGGAATGCCATGACCCGTAAAATTGTTGTGGATTGTCCTTGGAATTCCATCACCATGAGACCACATTTCTTTGAGGGCATTTTTTTCAAACAATTAAGCTGCACATCTGTGCTACTACATTTATCATACATGTTTGCAAAAGAATTTTTATCAAATAGTTCACTTCCTTGTTGCTATGGTTGAAAGCCTAAAATAGGTGCTTCCAAAAAAGCTACATGGATGCTTGGAAAAAATCTATCAAAACATACTAATAAGCAATAGCATAGAAAAGACATCAAACTATTTGAAAAAAAGCCTCAAAGAAATGTGGTCTCAATGGTGATGGAATGCCATGACAATCCATAGCAATTTGCTTGTCATGGAATTCATCATGCCATTCCATCACCATGAAACCACATTTCTTTGAGGCATTTTTCAAAGAGTTCACTGCCTTGTCTATGCTAACATGTCTATCAAAGCATTTAGCCAAATAGTTCATTGCCTTGCTGCTATGGCTAAAGCTTCATGGGTATGAAGCAGCTATGGATGCTTTAGAAAAAATATATCATAGCATAATAGTAAGCAATAGCATAGACAAGGGAATGAACTGTTTGAAAAAAATGCCTCAAAGAAATGTGGTCTCATGGTGGTGGAATGTCATGATGGTGCAGGAGCACCCAAGCTCCTTGAGGATCATTTGGAGAGTCAGGAGATGGCAGGGGTCTTGAAGGCCTATAAACCTTTCAAGAGCATCAATTATAGCATTTTGAATCCTATAATGGCATTTGGCATGGATGAGTGTAACAGGAAGATCAAAAGTCCTAAGGGTCCTGATAAGGACCATAGGACCAAATTGACTTGTAAATGGAACAATGATGTTCTAGGAGTTTAAATAGGTATATGATCTTTTAATTAGGTTAAATAAGGTTGAATGATGATATGTAATAGTTTTGGAAGCTTTATAGTTAATAGGAGTTAATAAATTTCAATGTTGGAAATTCAAATTTTTGAAATCCAACTTTGGGCAGAAAAGTGAGTTTTAGGAGTTTTAATCACAATAATGCAATAAAATCAATTCTAATTGGTTGGGAAAGTTGTAGGATGAGTCTATAAGCCTAGAGAAAGCATTTGTATGGAGGGTTGGCTGATATTGCAAGTGTTGTACGGACTGCTATAGAAAATCAATAAAAACTTCAATCTTTTTGCATTTTCTTGAGTTTTTTTGATGAATCCCTGATTCCTTTTGGTGTCATGCTCATTTGGATGGTATAATAACTTGAATTTATAGGCATTTAACATTTTGAATGACCTGAATAACGTTGGGAATCAGTTTCTTGTGTTATATTGCTAACTGTCCTCAAAAAGTATAGATTTTCACTACTTTTGAGAGTCTTCATGAATAAATGATCCATTTCATGGGAGAGTGTGACTGAAAAATTGTGAAATGGATCATATCTAACTTTTATTATACAGATCTAACAAGTTATTGTGTAGGAAAGAGTGATTCTTGGGTGTAAACCGAGTTTTAGCAAGGAAAAGGGCATGAAAATGGTGCCTAAAGCGTAGCAGTAGGAGATCTACCTTAATAAAAGGTATATTTCTGAGTTTAAGGTGTTTAGATATGTTGAGTTATTGGTGAAAAGTCCAAGAGAATGTTCTGGTAGTGTTGGGAAAGCTAATTTTCAAAAGGCCCTAGTTTTGGAGCAATTTATTAACGGTTTTGTGATTTAGGGTGTTGAGGGTGTCAAAGAAGACTAATACCTTGAAAATATTTAGTTTGGGAACATTTTAAAATATTTTTGAAAGTTTCATAGTCAGGGGATAAGTTTAGAGAGGGGTTTCTTTGAAAAAGTGGGCTAATTAGGCCTTAAATTTGAGGAAACAACAGATTTTGGTAGGTTTGATCCAGAACAAGTGCCATAAATGATTTGATATGTTGTGTATCATCATGAATCACATCCGAATCAATCATTATATTGAATATTCCTTTGGGGAAGTTGAGTGAAAAGTCAAAAAACCATCACTAGAAGCCTAGTTGGGATAGAAGCCTAGTCAAGGTGCAAAAAGTGAGTTTTGTCTAAGACAGAGGTTTGGGGCTTTGAAACCATTCAAGACAATTTTTTTTTATTTCCTTGAGATCACTCCAAGGGTTTGGGTCCATTAGGAAAGCATCTAAGTTATAAGTGCACTATTGAGGCTTGTCTCCATCAGGGTGCCTAGAAGAGTGTTTGAGATTGCATTATTGTAATCCTTGAAACTTTGAGTTTTGACTAAAGTCCCATCCCCTCTGCATCACATGACAAGAAAGTTTTTGTGTATTTTCATGGAATTCCATCACCATGAGACCACATTTCTTTGAGGCATTTTTTCAAATAGTTCACTGCCTTCTCTATGCTAGTACGTTTATCATACATGTTTACCAAAGCATTCTATCAAACAGTTCACTTCCTTGTTGCTATGGCTAAAAGCCTAAAATAGGTGCTTCCAAAAAAGCTATGGATGCTTGGAAAAAAACTATCAAAGCATACTAATAAGCAATAGCATAGAAAAGGAAGCAAACTGTTTGAAAAAAAGCCTCAAAGAATGTGGTCTCAATGGTGATGGAATGCCATGACAATCCACAACAATTTTCTTGTCATGGCATTCATCATGCCATTCCATCACCATGAGACCACATTTCTTTGAGTTATTTTTTCAAAGAGTTCACTGCCTTGTCTATGCTCTTATGAATAGAATTCATTGAAATTCAAGATGCTCTTCTAATGTCTACGTCATAGGTGGTCATGATAAGGTTAAATTCAAATGAATAACTTTAAATTGCCTCATCAAGCTTCACACACACTTTTTTAATGGCTTAAAATCATAATTGAGATTTGTCAAGATCATCAAAATAAGGATGTTGCATTGCTTTTCTGCTTGAGATTCTCTTGGATGGCTCATAAATCTTCATTTTATGCAAGGGGACACCAATCAATGTTTGCCTGGTTACATATAGATAAACAAAGTAAAATAAGATGATAGCATTGGCATCAACCAAACTGACGTGGATACAAGTATAAATTAATAAGAACCATTATGCATATACTTACAAATTAATCCAATGAACCATCTGGGTCTGCTCTACTCTTTATTGTGTCAAGTATTGCCTCATGGTTAGACTCACGGACCTTCCACAAGGTCTTGTTCAAAGGTCTACCCCCATATTTGCTCAAACGAACATTTGATGCCACAACAAGGTTTGAGTAATGAAGAATCTTACAATGCGTGTCAAATTCCTCAAACAACCAATGTTTAACACTCTTATGTGGGTACCTTCTCAGCCACGTTCTAGTAACAACAACTAAGCCTGTAGGGTGTTCAATGTTTTCTCCATCTATAATTGGGGCTTCCAATTTCTTTTTTGCCTCAACACAATGACACAAGTAATAGTATGTACCCTCTTTGTTGTCTTCATCTGCAATAACTACATAAACATGCCCTACATTTATATGTGTGGCATATCTCATGAAATTAGTCAACATTATGTATACAGTACAAAGTAAGATAACAATATGGAATTTCAAATACTAAGAAAGTAGATATATTACCTGGTTGAACTAGATCTGATACATGGTCAAAGTCGACCGATGATTCCATCTTTGTTAGTTCCAATGCCATCGGAGGGCGATACGTGTGAAGTGGGCTAAGATAAATTTTCAACCATTTGTCAACCCACT
The DNA here is from genome assembly GCA_007258455.2 of Sequoia sempervirens. Classification (NCBI taxonomy): domain Eukaryota; kingdom Viridiplantae; phylum Streptophyta; class Pinopsida; order Cupressales; family Cupressaceae; genus Sequoia; species Sequoia sempervirens. Next base: position 127,089 of record VDFB02237352.1, read on the forward strand.
CCCCTAACTCACAATCATTCTAGGCTTGCATTGCACATGAAGAACAAAAGCATGCCATCTTACGTGTATCGATACTCCATGAACCTGCATTTGAACTAAGGAAAGAGTGCATCTCACTCTATCATGTTAGTGTACAACAATCCTCATGTGGTGCAATGTTAGTATCATCCATCAACCAAAAAAATCTACGAACTGAAGACATACCTTCATTACCTGGACCCATCGAACCATTACACCACTCGACAATTGATCTTGCATCTATCAACTATGCACTGTCTTTATACTTTAACTCTTCTCATGCTAATGCTCTTTTCATGCATGCTCCTGCACTGTCATACTCTCCCTTCCCATGTCTGGCCTCACAAAATTTCCACATATTTTGAACACATGTAGTGAGATGCATCCTGCACAACCAGTAGAACATGGGCACATTCTTGAATTATGTTGCACAATTATCTAACCATATTATATGCAGATCATATGATATGACCCTTTAAGCCAAATGATTGTAGAACATCTAGAAGCAACCTTGCACAAACTCTGGAGAATGCGTACGATCATCACCAATATAAAAGTGATACTCCCTCAATACCTTCCTTTCGTCCTCTGTACTTTCAGCTGTATGTATGAATGCTATGTGCACAAATATCGAAACTTGTGTGGAGTTGTAATACTGTGACTGCACCTCACGCTGTGGCTGTAGAGTGTAGTTCTCTGCAAATTCAACCACTGATACTATGCTACCAAGTGGAAAGGTGTCCTTGCATAGCTTGAATTGTGTCGATTAGCCGGGCTCTATGGGTATGCCTTGCATACTCATACACTAATTCTCATGAAACATGGACATGAAGCGATGCATTTGGAATCTTACGAGATAACCAACTCCGCACACCTTTACGCCCGGACCATCTTTTTGCCAGCATATGCCAACTGTTTTATACTTCACGAACTCTACTAGTTTTGTCGCTCATATGGCGCTCCATATGTTGACATAATAGCATTCGTTGCAAGCCACCGCCAATGCCCACATGAACCATCAAGCATCTTTATCCTATAGAATATTTGGCCATCCTCTATTTCACATAAAAATTTTGATAGAACTTTCTTGAAGATTTTTGGTGGGGCTTCTATGCCACAATCCTGCAAAACATCGTTAGTATGCAAATGTAAACATATAGAACAATAAACATCATAATGGTTAGAGAATTCAATATGTAGTTTATAGCAACAAGTAGTGCATGTGTCATTTATCTTGACATAAAAAATTTTAATCATTTCAAAAAGTTTATAAGAAATACTAATTTGAGGATAATAATTTTGAAATTTATGAAAAAATTGGGTTTGAGTCATAACCAAAAAATGCTTTGGATGTGGCTCACGGTTTCGACTACTGATTCTCCTTCTTACAACATCCCTTTGATTCGAAGATGGACTTGTATTATTCTTCCAATAATCTTCAATTAGTGTTCTCAATGCTTCAACAAATTTTTTATCTTTGTGTG